>DWIJ01000853.1:0-10021 GCA_018248315.1 Chioides albofasciatus | reverse complement strand
AAGACTATTGGTTTATTCGGAGTAGGTTGGAGATGTCCGTGGACGACAATTACCATACAGAACCATGTAAACTATGCTCATGAACTTATTCTACTACAATATCCAAAAAGTTCCAATGACTGACTGGTTATCATGACATGACAGAATTCAATGAGGAATTTATCACCATTCCATGTGCCGTGCTCATTTAATAGCAATGGGACACTAACGTTCCAACCTATGTCATAAAGCGATGTAATGCATCAAATACTGTGCCGGAAGATTATAATAAGGATAAGCTCATAATCATGCAACATCAATCTAAAGATACATAGATACATACAGACATAACACTCTCAAGAAATCACGTCTAATCGACGCTTCATCCGATTGACCTCGCACCACCAATAGGGCACTAAGTAAAATGGACAAGTAAATAGATCTTCCACTTCATCACTTACAATAACATAAGCACGTGACATAGTGCGTTCACCAAGTGGTTTATAGAGGAAACGGGCAGTTACCAGTTCGCCCGCACCGCTCAATTGGCTGCAGCACAGATTTGAGCCATTGTGCGTAGTCAGATTGCTTTGACCCCCAGTGACGCATTTGCGTAATAGATCCGCCAATTTTCAGTTTATTGTAAGTGCGAAACGAGTGGACGATCCTTGTGTTAAGGGCATGCGAAATATTATTTTATAAACACAATACTAAAAATTTGAGATTTAAACATAAGATTAAAGGTCGGCGCAGTTCGACTCCGGAGGCGACACCAATACACCTAATTCAGTCCTATAACTAGTCTGTCTATAAACTCTGATTTGATCGCTTTGACTCCCAGTGACGCACTTGCGTAATAGATCCGCAAATTTTCAGTTTATTGTAAATGTGAAATATTATTTTATACGTACAGTAGAAGACTTAAACTTGGAGGTATAAATACAAAATTAAAGATCCTGCGCGGTTTCACTTCGAAGCCACCTTCACCGCATCTACTTTAGCCTTATAATAACAGTGCTATGGTCTGCTATTTTCTTATTTGAACTTTACAATCTAGAGTTTATTTTATAGATTTCCATAAACTACAATTTCTAATTACCATTAAGTGGAAGCTCCACTTCAAGTCCATTAAAATAGACCTAAATTCAAGGGTAAAAAATATACTGCAACTTTGATTGACCCACACAAAATTGAACCTAACCACAAAGCACTGCAATGTAAATTACTAGACGCACCCGACAACATCGAGTTAATTGTCCTGTGGTTAATTTTAGAGTTAACTAACAGTAGTGACGCACTAGTCTACACACAAAATAAGCAATGATACCATATATTCCAAGTTAATATAATAATATTCCACATAAATATTACTAAGTACTGCAATCTTTAGTGGCAATTATGTAAGAATTAACAATAATTGAACAAGGAAATACAAAATAGGAAATAGACGTGTGCAATATTTCAGAGAGTTCAACACTTATGAAATTCAATATAGAAAACGATGCACCTAGGCCTTATGTTAGGTTAGTAGTCTTTGCAGCTCATAGACATTAACAGAAACAACTTACAGAGAACTTTAAATCGTTCAGGAATCTGAACTTAAGACGAAGACTGACGTGTTTCCAAATTTAGGAGATAAAATGCTAGAAATTAGTCTCCCGTAAAAGCCTAGTTTTATATAAGTAAAAAATTGGTATAATGGCGGTGTCACCGGACTCGGATATTTAATTGATGTAAAATAAATCAATATTTTATGTAAAGCTGTAAGTATGTAAGAAAGAAGCAAGGAAATAAATAATACCAGAACCAAGTCACGAGCAGACGACAAACAATGGCTACAAAGGAAACAGACCTGCTAATAGCTCGCTCCTGGCCGCCAGCCAGAACTGCTATATTATAATTGGTGGGAACAAACATGTTCCGGAGAAATTCTATCAGGACATAATTAAGAAAAGCAGCAACATATTTCTGAAGAAAAATTCACGTGTACCCATTTCAGAGAACTTTCAAATTAAATAGACGATGTATTTCTTGACGAGAAAGTTGAAACTAATGAAAAGTAAACATACGCATTTAATTCACAATTTCCTCTCAAGAAATTTCTTACTTGTGCAACACCTAACTCCCACTCATCAGAAGTATCAATGCTAATTATTGTAGGAACAGCATTAATCAATCCAATGTAATGGACCAAGTTCTTACCTCTCTCGCAAAAGCGTCTGGCATGGTGAAAGTAGACGTGATCCAACAGAATGTGTTGACCACGTTGGCCGGGAGACCGCTACCCACGATGCACTGTATCGGTTGCCCCACATATTGGGTCGCCGTGATTATCAACGAGCAAGTAAGTAACAGTACTGTCGTGAACACATTGTGAAGCCTGAACACCGCATTGTCGATCTTAATCGGCTGGTACTTGAAGTACACACTCAATCCTCCGAGTAACTTAAACATCTTCACTTATTTCCTTCTTTTCTTCTTTCAGTTTCTCTTCTTTACGTCTTGCTATTGCATCGTGCTCTAAGCTTCTCGGAATGTGCGTTTCACTTAAACTACTAAAAATCAGTCTTGTCGTAATTGAAGTCGAGATATCGCGGGAATGTCCGTTGCGACATGAGATTATTGTCGAGATTCAGACTGGTACCTGGAACAATGGAAATTATTTTCAGAATACATTTAAGAATTTTGACTTAAATTACCTAAACTGCAGCCTTAGAGCTCACAAACACCGTATTATAATATGATACATTGTGTATTAAATATAGTTACAAAAGTATTCTCTAATAGTTGTTAGTAAAAGTAGCGTTATGCCTGAAATATTATCAAAATATGAAAAACCCAATTCACTTTATTACAACCTTTCAGAGATGGATGAAAAGCATGAATAAAATATCTGGAAATGGATACCAATATTGAAAGCTTTAGCATATAAATCGGTAGCAACACTGACACCTTTACATCAGACTATTTATCGATTTCCAAACCGTTATATTGCAATTGGTACCTGATTGATCCCAATAAAATGGTAAATGCATTGAGAAAATATTCAAGATAGATTCAAGAAACAGGAGTGGCACTTGGAAATGATCTTGAACGTTTTCCATTATGTTCTAGACCATTTCCAATAATGTACGACTTGTAATACGAGAAGTACAGACTTAAATAGGTCTTGATAGTAATAGGAAATACCATTTACGTATAAATGTTAATACACCTTAATAGCTCGAACTTCTTGATAGAATAAAGTTCTTACTAGAAATGGCTATAAATGTAAAATACTTAAAATTAATTTATTTATCACATAGTATATGTCCTGCATGGTGAATGTCAGAACACCATTAAGTTTTTAGTAAATATTATCGTTTTATTCCCGTTATAAATAATCGATATACAGAATATTTTGCCAACATTAACATTTTACTTTTGAGCCTACTTTTTACGAACTTTGGGTAGGCAAAAATTTGTCAGATCAAGTATAAATAACGGGGGTTAATCGAATAACTTATTATAGTGCATTGACCCAGTATCGTAATATGATATGCCTTTCCTTACTGTACAAACATACTTACGATTGTTATAAAGAAAACAAATGTGAAATACCTACCACAGGTGACCATACTATTTATGAAATATGTACATTACATAAAAATGCCACAACACAGTCATTAAAAATGAGTGACCTCATAATCTAGTTTAGATCATTAAGCAATTAAAATGTAATAAGGCATTAATTTTCTCGGTGTATCTAATGAAATATCTGGTAGAATTAAACTTTATATATCTTCATTCTCAGTGTAGCCCCGGCAAAATTATGGATTAGCGCAAATAATATTAACCCTAGAGTAGTCGCGCCTCTCCGTGGAACGTGAGTGATCGCGTGGGGAGCATTTTGCCGCCAAACGCGACACGTCAACAATAACGGCTTCCTCCCGCAGGCACCCCCGCACAAAATTTCTTCAAATTTCTAAAATAAGTATGCCTGACCTCAACAAATGCATCCTGTTTATAATATTACGATTTTTTCACTGCGGGCGGCAAAATGCTCATAGCGCGAGCACTCTAGGGTTAACCTTATAGCTTAAGAGAAGACGACAATTGACTTAAATGCCTTATAGGCTTGCTAATAGATTTCCAAAACATCAGAAAGAAAACCACCAAATGAAAATTATTTAAATGAATAAACCTTAAAGGGAATCAAACATTAAACGCTTATCTTCAAACCATCGTACGTATTGGTTCAAAATCACAACATCAATCTAAGGTATCTAGACATCATTACCCATGACCTCAAACGCTTTGTATTGCTCAATCAATAATTATTTATCCAAGATGATTTGCGTCATTCCTGATCCACTTTTATCCTCAACATTCCTTAGGTACCCTGCAAATGATCATTACAACCGTTTTGTTGTCCAAAGGTTCAATGAACAGCGAACAATTCTATGAACGATTGTTCACTGCAGTGTAATTAATATTTAATTACTCATGTGCATACATGACATGAAAGTGCTTATCTGTATGTCTCCTTGTCCTGTTGACTTCAGGCCTTTTAGATATACTACAAGGTACATACTGTAACAGTATAACTGTCTGTTTCAAAAGTTAATGCCTACGTCGCTTAGTGTCAAATTACCACATGGCCGTACCTTATAGGCCGGCGATGTATGTTATATGTGAGGTAACCACAATAAGTGTTTTTATTATGAAAACGATAAATTATATACGATCTCAGCGTCCACTTGACATTTAGTAAAAATTAAAAGCCTAACAAGAGATTCGTTTCAAATTGTCATTAACTTATTGTAACTTAGAGATACAAATGCGCTCGTATCGTCGTCAAACATAAGAGTTTGCGGAAAGACAATAAAACAAAATGTTTTTAGAATTCACAAAACAAACGACGAACGGACGAACAGCTAAAATGGACTGAAATATAACGCGTCATTCCCTAATACAAAACGTATTAACAAGAATCAATGACTATGAAAGGCATCGCTTTCAGTTAAAAATATTCAACTGAAGTAACATACTAACAACACCAATAACAATAGGATGTAAATCCATCAATAAATACAACATCTTCACCGACTTGTCCATTGTATACACAATCCCACAATCGACATGGAGCCTTGTCGCCATCGCGTTACAGCAAGTGTACAATTGCAAGCAGTTGTGCAAACAGCGATCTGTTACTCAATGGCCGATTGTTTCATGATCGGTCGCCACGCGGTGTTATGGGTTACTGGCACTTTGTCGTCACGTGAGAAAACTTTCAATCTTCTCATTTTTTACACAAAACGCAATACCTATCAAGTTCGTGTGATCTATATATTTAACACTTTTCTAACACTTTTCATACTCCATCCATCGACAAACAAAAGTCCAGCAGTGAAACATATTTTTTAAAGGAGAAAGTCTCGACATTTTAATCTGGTTGTTTTTCTATTTAAAAGCAATACGAAGAAAATCTAGAAATGTTATTGAACTCGGTTGTACAGAAACTGTAATTACTGGATCAAATTTCACAGCTTTCACAAAATGAACATGAACAGGGAGGCAAAATCAACCAAAACACACCTATCAAAAGTAGGGTAAGCTATTGTCATATCTATAAAAAGCTCGAAGACAGTCAAAATGAAAAATCTGTCGTTGAAACACAAAAGACAGCTGTCGCTAGAGCGGTGGCGTGGAAAAACATGGATGGAGTTTTTGCTAAAAATATCAATTTCGCAACAAAGGCAAAAACCGTGTCAACCGTTAACTGTTAGATAACTACTGAAAGATTGAGCACATCTCGCCTCTTGACTCATCGAAATATTGGTATTAATTGTATGAACACTGGTTATAAAAATAAATCTTTTGTTCCAATCTGAATGTTATAATAGGTTGGGGAAAGAGAAATCCATCCAATCCATTACCACTAAAAGCCTTATGTCGCTTAGTATAGAAAACAAACGTATCACTCCTTTCCACCGAATATATTATGAATTCCTGCTTAAACAATGCTAACACATGCGGGCTAAGTTAGGCATAGAAGCTTGGACACGATATTAAAATGAAATACCTCATATGAAAACAATAGACAATGTATGCATATTTGATCTTTGACATCTAAAAACATCTGGAATGCTCAAAAACAATACATAAAACTGTTTTAACGAACCCGTATAACTTGTCCAATCTAACAGTAAACAGAATAGTACCAACGCAATTATTTTTTCTACGAAATTTTGTTTCCTTTCAAAGCGCAATAATATTCCTGTTGTTTCTGTTAAACATCTCCCAATTCATATGATAGTTTCTCATTTTAATACATGCGTCATTTAATATCTAAAACGAATCCCAGTGCAAAATATTTAACTCAGAACTGCAATTCTTAACAGCAATGTATATGCTCCCCATAAACAAGTCCAGCACAGTGTAAGGCGCTTAAACGATGCGTTTTATTCCACTTAACTCCTTTTTCTTTCGTTCACTTAAAAGTAAATACGAGTTGTCTAAGACCGACTTAATCCAGAGCCAGACGCTAGATACCGTACACCGTATACGGATACGTATCTGCGTATGCCTACATTGCCTACGGCTGTCGACGTTAATGCTCAGCATATAAAACACTAGAGAACTGCACGCGACGATGTGTATGAGCGCAAAATAAACACATTTTTACTTGGCTAAAAACTTTGAGTTGAAACAAAACTTTGAGTTACTTTTGGACAAATTTGTTCCTTATTTTGCAATTAAAAATATTTGATTTGGAAAATTCTAGTATGATTGCAACTTATAAAGAAGCATTCTGAAAATTATAATTGAAAAAGAGTCGGAAAAGATCCCTACAAAAAAGTCACTGAAGTGGATCACTTACCCTACGGTAGACTGAAGGTTCTTATTTTGAAAGAAGACCCATGTCTAGTACCGGGACAACAATGAGGTATCAACTTAATAATGATTTCGAAACTGCACTAACAACTAGAGCTAGAATATAATTTCGCGGAGGAAGTTGCTCTCCAAACAGTTTCTTGCAGTGCTCAGTATAGCATTAACGAAATATTTTAAGAACCGGAACTAAGTAAACCAAAGCTTTACGAGCTTCCATAAAACTCGAGCCGAGGGGTTCAGGGCTATTTTTGTAAAAAATGCTTTAGGAATTTTCTTATAAATCACGCATATTATGTATACGTAACATACTAGGAAAAAAAAATACCTCAAACGTGATAACATCTATTGAAATATGCCAGCAAAGTGTTTTCGTATGGCTTTAAATCGTAATACGATTATTTTGTTAATTTGATATAAATAGTTATTAGACAGATAACATAAGCTGCGTGAGCCGCATAAGCCACATAAGCATGGTAGAACTCTCTGCCACACCTAGTTCTGCCTTACAACAGCAGTGTCAGGCGCTGCTATGTTCTGGTCTGAAAGGTTTGGTAAGGGAGACATACTTTTTCGAGGCATTCTAATTTCTAACTTAGTCGTCAGGGTTAGCCGCGCATCTGTGGCCGACCGCAGGTAGGAATCTAATCTTGATCTGAGGCTGGTAACATATGTCCTTGGGGGGCAGTAGCCACTTACCACCAGGTGGACTGCATGTTCGTATACTACTTCCATATTATAAAAAAGAGCCAAGTTACAATAGCTACATCATCCGTATAAGTCATATGACCCGCATAAGCTGTGTGACCCGCACAAGCCCTATGAACCACATAAGCCGTATGAGCCACACAAGCCGCATGACCCGATCAATCCGCATGAGCCGCACGTCGCAGCCGCATGCCGCATCATCTGGAAAGTGCACTCATAAGACGTTTAAACGATTATTATTGTTCCCACGGTCCGTATTGGCGTGTGCGATGCTCATTACGACATGCTTCCGCAATTAGCCATGGGATACGGAGCCACTTTCTAGCACTTGATGGGGAGAGACGGTTAGAAATGCAAATATATGGAGCTATAAACTGGATAGGATAAATGCGATGCATTGAAATCCGTATTGCATTGGTTTGTATCTACTGTATTCAACGGTCTGTTAAAGATATTAGTTTGATATTAGGTTCTATTTCTGAAATATCTTCTCAAAATATGCACACAACATTTCAGACGTCCAAATAGTAAACTTAATAAATTTGGTGTCTATGTATCAACTTGTCTTATGTTGTCCATGGTATAAATACCATGAAATCTTAGTATGCATAGTTTTTGATAAACAAACTTACCAATAAAAGCATCTTATCTCACACTTTGTATCGCTTAAATGCAACCGAATATCGTATAATTAAAATCCAGTTAAAAAAATAATCCAGCTAATGAAAGATTTAATTAAGAACATACAATTATTTACAAACTTAGACTTAACTATACTTAAAATGAAATAACATAGTCTATTAATGTTTAGGGGCCCCCGTAAAATAAAAAAAACCACGGGGTTGAACGCCCTATCATTAAAAAAACAAGATCGTTTTTGAAACCGCTTTCCGACTGACACTACTAATTATTTCGACTTTATTACACTTATTTTTATTTTGTATCATTTTAATAATTATAGTTTGACTTTATCGGCTCATGAATTTCAATTATACGCGCCTATAAAAAGTGACCGTTCTCCCGATCAGCTCGATGACTAATTAGTTATGACCAATTATGGCCGGCGTCAGATGTAATCGAATTTGGAACGACGAAACGATTATACTTAGGTATCGAGTTAAATATACTTTTTTGTTAAGATGTCTACTGACCAGAGAATGCACGTGTAATGTGAAACGGGTATTAGGCAGGTTACACATGTACACTAAAGTGGAGAACGCGTGTAATGTTACAATTTTGAATGTTATAGTAGTGACTACGTGGAGCCAAACGTTACAATGAGTGTTTATTATTTTAATAGTCCCATAATCTACATAACTACATAACTTCATTCGTTTTTTTCTGTTACGCGCTGCTGTGTTCTGGTTTCACAGGTGTGGTAAGGAAGACATAGTTATCGAAGCATTTCAACTTAGTCCGCAAAGGTAGCAACCCATCCGTGTTCGACCTTAAGTAGGACTCTAATCCTGTCTGGGGTTGATTACAGACGATTACAGACGGAACCACATACCATCAGGTTTACTGCACTCGCTTGCTATTTCTATATTAAAAACAACGTTCACATTATATCTGTACCTTAAAACATACTTGTATCTAGATAAGTACAAAGTACCTTTGTACTATACTGTTTCTCGGTCAGTATCCACCTTTATAATGCGCTTGCATTGTGTATCAATTTGAAGTGGGCGAAACATGTTTTCGGTTATTTCTTTGTTGGATTATGCCCACGACTCGTGAATCTAACAGAGACAGAGTAGACCAATAGTCAAAAAATTTTCAAGCGATAATTATAGTAAATCTATTTACATAATCGCTAGCTGACAGTTAATCCTAATAATTATTATTCTAAGTTATAATTCAGTTCTTACATCTAGAAATTCATATTTTTTAATGTATATTGTACTGAACCAACTGTATAAAAATTTTCACATTGCGTGGTTGACCCTTTATGCTGGCAAATACGTATTTCAGTTATTTTTTGGTGCTGATGGCATTGTTTTCGCTGAAAATCACGCATTTCAGTGATGTCGCATAATTCAATAAATTTTCTGGAGTTCAATGCTTTCTACTGTTTTTTTTTTTTGACAACGATCTACTTTTCAGTTCGGAAGGATTTGCAACAGCGATCACAACAGAACTCGAAAAACAGTAAGAGCTTTGCAACGCTTTGTCGCAACAGTGTAACAAAACAAGTTCGTGCATCCAGCTATCGAAATGCCTCGTGACACGCCGGTGACTGGCCACGCGACACACTCGTGATAGAGTTACACTCGATCTATCCGCTCTATTTGCTCTCCACAATTGCCTTTTAGACCATTGTTGTCGACGTCGCTCGAGCGTTTCTATACGTCGTCTGTATACCGCACACAATTATATAAATGGTATTTTATTTTCATTTGTACTTTATGACAGCGGTATAAAGCGCTGCTATCTACTGGTTTAGAAGGTAAGATAGGAACTC
>DWIJ01000852.1:0-10021 GCA_018248315.1 Chioides albofasciatus | reverse complement strand
ACCCTCTGTGGTTCGACTCCGGCGGCACCACCGCCACACCTATTTCTGCGTAATAACAGCAGTGTTAAGCGCTGCTGCGTTCTGAAGGGTGTGGTAAGGGAGACATACTTTTCCTAGGCATTTCAACTTAGTCCTCAAGGGTAGCGGCGCATCTGTGGCCGACCTCGGATAGGAATTTAATCTTGTCTGGGGTTGATTATAGATGCGGGTATTATTTTACAACAGTGGTAGAAACAAAAATTTGAAGTACCTATTTAATATACAAACGTTATTTTCCCGTAAATTTCCTTATTTTTTGTGCGTAGTTTAAAATGTGTTAGGAGCTTCATATCATAACATTTAATAATAAACCACTATTATTTTTTACGAACGCCACTTAGATTACGAAATTATCTCAAAATGGCGGTATCTGTCAATATGGCGCGGTCTATAACGGAACTTATTTAATATCTTTCTTAACGCGGTTTTTAGTAATAAACATTTTCAATAACATACAATAATTTCCTTATAAGATACCTTAAAATTTTGTTTGTCTATATTAAGTTTTGAAAGAAAACAGAAATAACCATGTTTTAATTTCAGTTTATTTCACTGGCAACACAGTTTTCAATAGCTGAAACGCCTTACCAGTGCAAACGAGCGATATCGTATCACGTCTAATTATTCAAATAGCGGAGAGCAAACTAATCATCTTTATCTTTATTTTGCGAGTTTTGACGCATCCTTGAATATACTTTATTATAGTTTTTATGGTCGCCGCTACGTTTTATTGTGGGAGATTTCCCGTGATTTTGGGAAGTGGGATTACATGTAAGCAGTAAATACGCGTCATTTTTTGCAGGTATTTAATCATGTTTGTGAGTTTTTAATTATGTATTTTTAATCATTGTGTACATATTTTTTGTTAAAAATATTGTTTATCAAAATTTGAGAAATTTAAGTAATATCATATATTTTCCCGTAGGTACTATCTACGTACTGTGTGTTTTATACATGTTTTGATAGATAATCTGTAGATTCCATAGACACATATTTATACAAACAGCCAGACAGAAATCAGTTAGTTAAATCCATCATTTAGTTACTTGACTGAGAATTGGCCTAGGGAAACTTTAAATTAACTAGTTTTTTACACTCTACCAAAGACGTCAACCTAAGACACTAAAATTATCTATAAGTGCTAAGTACACAAAAATTAACATTACCTAGAATATCTGAGCGTATTATTTGCCTCACTCGGCATCGAATTCAGCACTTACAGCGAACTAGCTGGCAAGTCGATAATTATGTTAGGTTGTTATAAGATAATAGACTATCTTTTACAAAGATAAAAGATAAGAATAACCAAGTTATTGGTTCGTAGAGGACAATGGGTGATTATTTCAGATCGAGATACCCCATCTTCCTCGTTACGTGGCAATAGCAATCAGTTTCCCGTGCAATTGTTCATGTACGTCCTCGAAACACAGTACATATTGGCAACAATGTGCACGCCAATGTGAGCCTTATTGATTCGTGGTAGAAACTGAAATAGGGATTACGAATGATAGTACAATTACTTGAGTGATTGAATGTTAGGCTTGGTGTCCGTGTGAAGCGATACGATGGCGATTCTACAGATATTTTTGTAAATGACATAGTTCTTAAAGATATGCAATGTCGTGTTTAAATATGCCATTTAATTCGCTACAAAAGTGAGTAATATTTTAAAGAAATTGCATTAAATGTAAAAAATAACTCCGATTATAGAATATACATATACTTATATGAAATCAGCCTCCGTTATTTTCTTTTTAGGTATAAAACAGATTAGATTTACGCCATTTTCAAGATAACGAAAATACCAAAAAAATACCCTATAAATAAGCACATAACTTAACAGCTTTTTAAAAATAGACGTAGGCTTTAAAAATTAACCAAACGCCTCTATTAATAGTTTTTTCTATCAATTTCATAACAATCATCGTATAGCTTTCAATAGTGTCGTGTGTTAACCATAATCGCGTCTCACAACGTGTTATTTGTCGACCTTCGGAAGATATCAATTGTTGCCGCCAGGTGGCGCGCTCGCCCGTGAAGATGCATATCTCCAGATGGATGCAGCGGAAACACCGTGAACCTTGGGGTACGATCAGTGACGTAGAACGCTTGTACTCATGGTTTTGAACATGATAGATCCCTTCGTGGGTCGACGGAGAAAAATACCAGTGCTAAGCGTATAAAGGTGGTAGAACTCAATACTCAATACTTTATTGCATGCATACATAGTGGAAATTACAATTAGGTGGTCAATATTATTTAGTCACACATAGTATGAACCCTGTTAGGGTATAGCAATTTAGTAGGAGCACACCGATCTGTTTTATGTGCTCTTTGTGGTTTGACTCCGGCGACACCACTGTTACAACTATTTATGTCTAATAACAGCAGCGTTGTATATTCTGTGGTAAGGGAGACGTACTTTTTTGAGGCATTTCAGCTTACTCCTCAGGTATAATGGCACATCTGTGGCCGACATCAGGTAAGAGTCCTGTCTGGGGTTGATTACTGATATCCATGGGGGGCAGTAGCTACTTACCATTAGGTGGACTGCACGCTCATTTGCTACTGTGAAAAAAATTGTGCATAAGCCCTGTCAATAACTAAGTTACTAGCTTTAATATAGATGGGAAAGGTATAGTTGGTATAATAGTAAAATCGCGCTAACAAAGGATAGTTCCAAGGAATGAGAGGCTGGCGGGGGGCCAGCGGCGTGGTATGCAGGAGCAGGATCTCGCGTTACGTGGAAGTGTGTATTTGAAAGTGTGATATATGGTGAAGAGGTCACGATTACGTTTACAATACCGTTCGTATAGTAAATATTGTTTTTGTTGTTTAGTTTGCTTTAAAATAACTACTTACGATCGATACTTAACTACTTACTGCAATTACTACGGTCTAGGACCGTAAACGATGAACTTAGATTATTTATAGATATTCGCTGTTATATGATACGATACTGATATTCGACCTAACAAATAATCAACAAGTCCCTATTCTAGGTCAAAATTGCGTCATGTTCCAAATTCAAGGTTTTCGATGATTTTCGTTGATTACCAAAGTTTTTGGTGATTAGCATCTAATAGCCAGTCTTCCTGACCCACTGGGGTTCGATTCGAACAACAGTATTACGATTGTCATCTGCCCTTCGAAATCAACCTTGGTAGAATTGAACTGGCTCTTACACGAGTCTTTAGACCGACAATTTCTTCATTAAAATAATTATAATGGGTTGATAGACATGATAATCAGCTCAAAACATTGTACTCTTTATATTGTTAGCAATAAAGTACACATGGCGAACAAATAGTGGTTTTAATACGCGTTATGTTGATGGGGTAAGGTTGACTATCGTACGATACTTCACCTTGACATCTATATCTTTGAACATATCAGTGACAAATGCTTTTGTAAATATTGTTTAGTAGCCTTGAATATTTGACATAATGCGTCGAGGCATACGAGTATAAATCTTTTTTTTAGATCCATTAATGGCACTATAAACGTTACGAAAGCGAACAAACACTAAACTTGATTATTTATTTTTATTGTTTTAATTATCAGATTTATTCTCCTTGTTGGATTTATGGAAATTGTTTGGATTGATAAGGAGTTTTTGGAGTGAAATTTTGGCTGTTAAAAGCAAAATACTCATGTGTTCTTGTTATAAAGAAATACTAGTAGCAGGTACCTATGTCAAATTAGTCCCATGGACTTGTAGTATAACTTTTGTAATATTTATTTCTGGATCCAAGTTAGAAAGTCTAGTACAACAACAATAGCCATGGTCTGTGGTCTGGTAAATAAGCATCTCTGTCATCCACTACCTTCACCTTCAACCGTCTTCATGTATATTGATAGTCACCATCCGTTACACGTGCTATATTAGAGACATTGTATGTTGCCTTGAACACTATTTTCCCTTTTTATAAGCCTCATAAATAACAAAGTGGCTATTGATTCCAATCTTTCCATCAAGGTTTACTATTACATATTAAAATGCTATAAAGCTGCTTAAATTAAAAATATTTCTTGAATCATCAACCCATTTTTGTCTTTCAGAGTTTATATTAAAATGAGGTGAGTTTAGGTCCTAATCCATCAGTTTTCTTTTACGTTTAAAGTAAATATGTAGGTAATAATTAAAGTTTATTACGCAAGTACCTGACATAGGTAAAATTGGAGATGGGATTCGAGCCCGGGAGTCCAGCTCCGGTCCCTCTAAGTGCTATGCCAAACCAATAAGCATTCTGTTTTTTTGTGATGACTTTTTATATACTTATAAAAGATTACAGGAGGTTCTGATTCTTAAGAAAGTAAAAAATCATTTTGTCCAAGTTTGATCGGTGGCCTAAGTTCAGAAAACACAATTCCACTACAAGCAGCAGTTTACACTAAAACGAGACATCTATTTTTTTAATGTCCATCTTAATTGCTAACACGAGTTCCTGCTGTCAAAATAACAACTTTTCAAGTTAAATGGACGGCGACGGGGGTCGCAACAAAGGAGACAATAAAGGCATGTACACATTCAAATAGTACACGACATAAAAAGTATTAGGCGAAACGAATCTCCGGGCGAAACCGCGGGCAATTATTGTCTTAATTCGGCCCTGCACTGACCGCTATAACTTGTGTGGGCCAGGGGAAAAGAGGTAGCGTTTATAAAGTTCTATAGTGAAAAACATGGGGACGAAACAGAACGACATACGTTCTACATTTCGTTATAGATATTAAATGTAAAAATATTAACAAATTATTTGTCATTTTACAGTTTCTATAAGGTAAATGAACGAACATAACGAATAATTTTCGTTAAACAATAGATTTTAAGTTCTACAAGTGACAATTTATGACGTGAAATTCAAAATAGTGAAAATTGAAATCTTTCTGATTATCGATTTTTGCTTATTTCTTGTAGCATTGCCAATTTTAAAAAGTAATAACTGTCGATATTTATTTATAAATATGTTTTTAATTTTCAAGGGCCCCGCTGCCGCTTGTAACTCATTTCCCAAGGTCCATTCCTTCTGAAGGGTTAAAGGGCAGGCCGGACAATTACCTACAATCATTACTGAGGACAATTATGTTGCGAGCGTCACACTCCAGGTTTTTGCTGAAGGCTCGGGGTTAGTTTAATTGTGGGTCCATCGCACCCCGTGTGATGTTTTCGGGTTTTTAAACGCGTTTTCGGGGTTCCGTCGAATCAAAATGTACGTTAACATTTATTTTTATTGCTGTTGGTCCTATAGGTCACTTTATTTTAAACGAATAAACCTCAAAATGGTTATATAGTTACTATGATAGGGAACTAAAATTTTTTTAGAGTAATAAAATCGGAAACCCTTCAAAAGAGATACTCAAAGCTACACTAAGTGCTACACTAAGGTCTCGTTAGGTACAAAAGTACTCAGCAACAATAATGGCTACGTACCTTTAAAACTGCTAAGGCGCTAGACAAAAAATCTTTTTACGGCCAATCTTGCCAATCTATGACCAATCTATGGTATAGGACACGTGGACAAACCGAAGTGCAAAGTGAGGAGTACGATAAACCGCCGGAGACGTGGCACGGATTTACGACCTCCTGACACTGCTATATCTGGCGAGGAATGGCGGAAGGCAGAATTTTTATCTACAAGCGAATACCGACAAGATACTACTACATGACTAGTGGCGTCTTAACTAGAGGTTCTAACTTCTAGCAAGGTTAAAATATCGCTGACATTATGATTATGTTGTTATAAGAAATAATAAGTTAAGCACCTCGAAGAAATACTTAGACTGCGTCAGAATCAAAAAGTTTAGCAGATACTAATTAAACATTTACAAAAAAAAAAACAAAGTAAAGGATATTTGCTATCATAAAGTTAGTGTAGTTTTTGTCTCCAAATTCTGAAACTATACTATTAATTAATAGCAAATCAAATCAAAAGACGCGTTTCTTTTAAGCAAATTCATTTCTATGTAGCAATACGTGCGATAAGGCAGGAATATCCCGAACAGCGAAGATCGTAGCAATAACGTTTGCGTGAGAAGCAATCAGCGGTCGACAAGGAAAATAACAAGTGGTGAAGATTTTCTCATTAAAACCAGCCATTCCCAACGTGCAGCATCAGTTGACCGATCTTCATTGAGTGCAGATTAAACCGGAAAGCAATACAGCTCTTTCGTCAACATTTCTTTTCTTTTGCTCTGATTTGCGGATTTCGTATATTTCTACTTTTGTTATTAGTATATATGTATGTATACATATATACTTAGAGGTCTATCTGAAGCTATATACTTTGTCAATTGCCTTTTACTTTAAGAATGTTAATGTTGGTTTATGTTATTTATTTAAATGGTGGTTGCAAAAATGATTGTCTCGGCTTTATGGTGTACGTTTAAATCGTAATAGTTGCAAACGTACATGCATGTTAAGTGGTTATAGCCGCTGAAAGATATCTATAGATAACTTCAGATAGGATAGGAATGTTTGAGATAAATTCCAAGTTCGTAAGTATATGTATCCTTGATGCAGCGTAAACCTTTAAATCAAAACATAACAGCACGAATTTATGTAGTATCAAAGAGTATTTTATCATATTCAGGTAGATAGACAAATTGATGAAAAGATGAAAGATCATAGTGAACTTCTTTTTTGGTTCATCGTAACTAAATCACAGAAAAAGTATTCAGAAGTTCGTGCTCAGATTGATCAACGAAAACATTCTGAAAGCAATTTGATAACCTTTGCAGATATGGACATGAAACAATAACAGACCGCACATTCTATCTTGCAACCCGAAAAACGAAGACGTGAAAAACACAGGGAAATGAGAAAGCATGTCAATAGCCATACAGAGATTTAATAAAGAAACAAAACTGAACCAATTCGGCCCCTGACAATCCATCGTCATAAATTTGTACAGGGCTCAATCACAAAAGAAGTGATGAAAGACAAGTGGGCGAATAAAAAACGCATAATACGCCATTTTGCCGTCACAAAGTGGAATCCATGTCGGCGATCTGTCAAACTGGTCAAACATGAGCGAATTGGCGGGCAACCGTTATTAGCCGACGAAATTTAAGAGCTCGGACGGCCCGAGAGAACCCACCGCGACGGAATACCACCGAATTCGAGTGCCGAAATCTACCGAGTACCAACTGCTAAAAACAAAAAGACGCCGGATAGCTTCTACGGACGGAGAGTTCTCCGTTTCTTTTTTCGACATCTAGCGTAGCCACTGTATAGTTTGAAGCGAGTTTCATTTCGGGGAAAAATGATAAATGACGTGAATGATTGAACGACCGGACACGAGTTTCGAATCTCGAAAAGAGATTTCAGCCATCCGTTTTACATTTCATTCGAATTATGACGGGCGCCGTCAGTCGGCGCATCTATGGGAATTAAAATGCGAAATTTATCGGCCATTTAGCGGATTGTCACGACTTCAGTTACAATTCATAAATATTCACGGCAATCGTCCGCGGTGCTTTTATAAAATAAACATGTTGATTGACAACAGACGTCACGAGCATCAATCAGGCGGGCGTGATCGGAATGCGAGCGTGCATGATAAAAATCATCACTGAATTGTCCGACTGCAGTCTGTTTTTCATTGCGACGGAATAGAGCGCAAAATTCTATGCCGATTTCTTTTGACATTTGCAAATATGGCGTCATATTTGACGTTGACGGCGAAATTGGCGGGAAGCTTGTCTATGCACTTTGATGTTCGCGCGCTCGGATTTCGTGTTCGAAAAACATTGACAAGAACCTTTAGTAGCTTCGTTGATTAGTTTTCAGCGCTGACAGTTGACGTTATTTCGCCTTTTTGGCCTATTCGACTGTTCTTTCGACATTAGCGGGTGTCTGTTCCGAATATAGTTCGTATAGACAATCGGAATGCAATTGTCTGTAGTTTTGAGGCGGCCGACAACGAAATGAAGCAATTATAAGTTGTGGGGCTCATTTATTGCCTGTCTATCGTTGCAGTTATAAAACCGAATGGGAAACTAAGTTTTGCTTGTTGCGGTTATAAGTTCACATTATGGATGGCTGGTTAGTCGATATCGTTTGTCTATAAGTTTTGTTGTGTCGTTCAGTCGTGAGTCAAAGTTGGTATCGTCAGAGCTCGTTGTTTTAGAGATATTTCGTGTTCAACTTTGAATCGTGATAATTTTGTATTTATGCTAGATATATATGGCTGCAAATGAATGCTTTCAGGTGCAATTTATAAACGCTGAATAGCCACACCTCGGCTGTCTGTGGTGCGGTATTTTTCGCGATAGACCACCCCAATTTGGTCAGCAACGCTTCGGGTCACGCGAGTACATTTACGTCATTCGGGATTAAAAGAAAGTAATTGCGGAAAATTTTATTCTTTCGCGTTTTCGAGGCATGCGGCGTGGGGCTGGGTGTTTTCGTGGAGATATCTGTGCTAGATTATTTTGAGTAATGGTACCTAGTGCTTCGGGCACTGCGGCCTGCGGTAGCGGCGAATGCGACTAAGAATTGAATTTATTTCTTCTTCATTGCAATTCTAAGAAAACCTCAGGAAGCAGTATTTGTTGTTTAAAACCATAGTAATTACTAAAATTACAAAAAAATATAAGGATAATTGGTACAAGGTCGTAGCCTTGATGACATAATTTTTTTGCGAAACTTTCTCTAGAAACTATTAGCAATTACAAATTAAATGTTCTCGCTTAGTAGTAGATTTAAAATATCGAATATTGAGTTAAAGAAATTGGCACAGCTTATCCTTTCAGTAACTTAGTATAAGGTACAGGTCGCAATCTAAAATACTTTGAATATCTGATTATGTAAGAATATCATTTAATAGTTCTGAGAAGTCTTCTAAAGTAGGGTTGACTACTTTCATATAGCAGAGTTATCGGCAGCTAAAGCCGCACGCCCGAGCCGCGAGCCGCAGCCGCACCAGTGCAGGGGTTGAAGAAAAAAGCAGCAGACTATAAAATATCGTTTTGTTGGTGCAATTAAAATTGTACGGCGGCAGATAGTGCGCGCGCCCCGTCTTGCTCCTTTGTGTGCTATTGACTGCGACTAAATAAATGTCGTTTTGTTGGCAGTGCAAGTTATTTGCGACCTTTCTTCAGAAATATCTCCGTTTCTTACCCATCTTGATGCTTTTGAGGGTATTATTAAATGCACTATGAATTCTGTGAGTAACTACTGGAGCTAGGCTTTATGACAATGTAAGAAACAATATGACAATAAAAAGATTTATTAATCGTCTTTTTCATTAGAAAAGAACAACAAATCTGCTAAGTTTTCCGGATGTTCTTAGTTTAGATTATCTTGATAGTGATATAGTGGTGTCGTGTATAAGAAAATATATTGTAATCGATAACTTGTAAGAACCTAGATTTATAAACATAAATATAATTCGTTCTAATATTATCAAAACTAATACCTAAATAATACCAAAAGTAATGCACACTGGACATGTATGTTCTTCTTTCAATCATTTTAAGAAAAGAAAATTGTGTATTTCATTACAACTTACTGCCTTATTTGTATTTAAAAAACATTATAGTTTATCAAGTCGTAAATAAAAAACTAAAATCATTCGAAATTCAAATAAAACTAAAATGGTAAGTACCACAAACAATATTATCAGTAAATAAATTCGTAAATTTCCCAAGCACGTTGCAACAAAGACTAGCCGATTCGGCAATGCAATCTAGATAATTATTTTAATTCCGTTTCGAATATTTATCGCTCGGTTGCCATCCGAATTCCGGCTGGCTGGAATAAGCTCGCGAAATACGGTCATAGAGCTTTCCCGCGGTTTTATTTCTTTTTTTTTCGTGTTGGTCAACGTGTAATTACTGAAAAGCCAATTATAAAATGTTTTAAGTGTTTATTTTTCTTAATTTATTGTTAATGCGTATTTTGGTAGATATCAATACAATATTTATGATATAGTAGGTACTACAATACTTTTATTGTAAAGTAGATAGATATTGGTTG
>DWIJ01000851.1:0-10022 GCA_018248315.1 Chioides albofasciatus | reverse complement strand
AATCCTAGGAGTTCTCACAGAATCATCGATATCAATATACTCTGATAAATTTCTCGTTAAGTAGCTTAACAATGATAATACTAATATGGTGCTTTCATTTTCAATAAATAATGCTACTATTGAACAATTTCACTCAATTATTTTTTCTACTTCGTTAACTTTAACATAAACCTAGAGACTAGAAATTCATAGCACTTTATGCTATAAAATCCTAGTAGCTACGTCGTAGTCCTTGTCGCATAGATTAATATATAACACAGACGATCTAGCATACTCTAGCTCTAGACCAGTAATTGTAAAGGATATTTCAAAGCAAGTTATAGTTAAAGTAAACGAAGTTTGATCTTTCACCTCCGTTATTTGTTTGTCCCTAAGTGTAGCTACAGCATGGGCTCTGAGATGGTTCGCCGGAGGGGGATCGTGATCGCGATAGAAGGGTCCGTAGATTTTTCGGTGCAATTCGACGAGGCAGACACCTACTGCAATACGTGTAGAACTGTACCTATAGCTGCTACGTTTTCTTATTTTGCTAATTTATTATATATAGTACAATCTATTCATAAGGTCTTAATTCTTAATAGTAAGTAGCAATTAGGCCATTCTTTTCGTTCTGAGACGATATTAATTGACCATGTAATGTGACCATTTGCGGTAAATTATCTTATACCTAAATAATCTTAGAAAAAAAACTGAAAGCAAGAAAGATGCATACCACTAACATCGGGATTTCAACATGGTTCGAACTGAATGTTGTAGTAAAAGTTGTACATCAAAATATAAAACTTTTGTTCGATAACATTATTGAAAATTTCAATGATATTATGGTTCTGTTACTTTTTGTCAGATATTTACAGCTTTCATTAATGATCTTAAAATATATAACATAGTATGACAATATTTGTGTTCATTAGTAAGGTGAGATGTGTAACAGACGACGTAGACGTATTAATTACAAAATCCATAAAATAATGAGGACGAGCGAGAAAATATTTTATTAATTTTGTTCTTATACTTTTAACGTTGGATAATTTTGTGAATCTCAGTACTTTAGTACTTGAGTTGGCCGTTTTAGGTCTATTTGAACCTAGCTTAGGTTTCAAAGGCACGAATTCTGTAAACGAAAGGGTAGTCAGGTAGCTTTGTAATCCCGAATTCGCTTCACGCTCCGTGTGACCGCTACCCTATTTAGTCACTAACTTGAATTGTCCTAAGGGTAGTGTAATAAATAGTGTTTTGCCTGTGTGTAATGTTAAAAAATAATATTCTGAAAATGATGTTAAATATATATAAATGGTTTGATTGTTTAGAAAAGACGTACTTATACATAAAAATACCTAATAGATAAATATGTTGTATTCTTCTGCACGCTCTTTTTCGATTTTTATTGAGGTCTTTCTTCGTATCGAAATATTTATAAGTACATATTTCATACTACATGTACTGTATGGTATATTGCAATTCCCAGGGTATCCATTTAGGATAATTCCAGGGTAGCTATTTAGGATAGCGATTTAATAGCCTCCATTATAATGAGAGTTTACTGTTATCAACGTTAGAGGGAAGGGTAATTTGTCACACTATTTCGTAGTTACGTTTTAATCCGGGCGTCGGAAAGCCTTTTGATCCTGTCATAGGCACGAATTCAGCGAGAGGATTGCAAGGCTGTTTAGCGCAGTCGACGTATAATCCCGGATTAGCTGAACGTGTTGTGTGGTCACTGGGCTGTTTAGACGCTAATTGGACGTGTCCAACCGATGTTCAATGTTGCGTGCACGAAACTAATGTTAGATGGACGCCTTGTATGCGAAACTACTGGTATGAAGCATGTGCGGAAAATATTTTAATATAAGTTTCGTTTTAACTTTTCAAATATTAGAAAATGTTAATGCTCATAAATAGTATGTTACTGTGTACACACTAATCACTAATTCTATGGTTACAGTTTGAATCCTACTTGTTTTTGGATCCGATAAGTTTTGGTCGAAATCTCCTTTTTTGTGACAGGATAATCTCTGCCAAGGCCCATTGGTTTTACTAGAAAATTGCGTAAACATGCCGTTGGTTGCTTCAAAAAACAATAATATTTTTAGCATGTTAAGGAGTATAATTCTTAACTTAAAAGAAAGTACAAGTCCTCTATTAATTTTCATAAATTTACTATGGGTATGTTCATTCGCTTACCTTTCTATTATCATTGAATGTTAGGTATCCTTAGTTCTCTTCATACCATACTTATTAAAGAATCCCGGGTACAAGTACTTTGATCCTGTCATAGGCTTCATAGGCACGAATCCAGGGCGCCAGAGGATTGCGAGGATACGATACGATACGATAAGGGCAGTCGACGTGTAATCCTGGATTAACTACGTATTGTTTGACCGTTGCACTTTAGGCACCAATTAGACATTCTATTAGATCTAAGTTCAACGTTGCATACATTCATATATGAAATTATATCGGTTGCAAGGACTTCGATCCCATCATAGGCTTCAAAGGCTCCAGTGCGTGAGAGGATTGCGAGGCTGTTTAGTGCAGTCGACGTGTAATCCCAGATTAACTCTACGTATTCTGCCCCTTGCACTTTGAACGCGAATTATACGTCAGAGCTTTGTTTAATGTTACGTACACAGCACTAACGTCTGATGTATTAAATCTTGTATTATATGTAACTATACCTACTTATGTAACGTTTAAATATCATAATCAAGGGCCATTAAAACTAATTTCATATGACACTTTAATGAATTTGATTTTAGGCAATAAAATATCCTCAGTTGACTTAAACTAAAGTACGCAGTTTTTGTCTTAACATCTTTTACTTCCTTATTTCATTATCATACATACATAAGCCGTAGGTAACCTCAGTTCTCTCTATTCCATACTTATGAATTAATCCCTATTACAAGTACTTTGATCCTGTAATAGGCTTCAAAGGCACGGATTCAGTGCGCCAAAGGATTGCGACGCTGTTTAGCGCAGTCGACGTGTAATCCTAGATTAACTATACGTGTTGTGTGGCCGGTGCACTTTGTAGGCACTAATTTAGATGTTTCGTACCTATGACCTTTATTAAAAGTATTATTAGTGCTACAGACTGTCCATATAATTAATAGCCAGTTATTGATTGTAGATAGCATTAATTTCAGTATTGTAGGTAATACACTTTTTGATGCTGTGAGTCTGTAAGTGCTGTAATTGCACTTGCAGGAAGTCTATTATACATACATATAGTCCTGGGAAGTTTTATAATTGTTTGCTATTCGTGAAGAATGAAGTATTGGCAGTCCTGTCATTCATTCAATCAGTCATGTCAGCTGTCAATCTATACTAATATTATTAAGAGGAAAGATTTGATTTTTTGTGTGTTTGTTCGTTCGTTTGTTTGAATTGAATAGGTTCCGAAGCTAGTCGACGGATTTGAAACATTCTTTTACCACTAGCATCTTACAGTGTCCCATTGTCTTGATGAAGCTATATTTAATACGAGAAAAATAAATCGACGTGAAAATTATGAACATTATCATAATTTAAACCTAACCCAACGGGCAAAGCCGCGGGTTCTGCTTGTATTTCATAAAAGCAAAGGGTTTAAATTTGTGCGAAATCGTAAATTATTTTAAGAACATAGTGAAACACGAAAAGAAAATTGTGTTCATCACTCAAAAATCTTCAAAGTTGAAAGGTTTTGCAATAGTAATACATACAAATTTGTAATTTTGTCACTGTTACGTGTAAATTCGGTCATTACAGTGTTAACTAAAATTCCACTCTCTACGTCACAGGGGAGCGTGTGTAGCAATTCGGACATATATTACAATGTAGCAACATAGATACTAGAAGCTACATTTACAGTCTAGGCATTACAAGGTGAAGGCAACACCGTTCATTGTCTGCGGCAACGGTTAGTCGAGGAGCTCACACTCGACACCATTTGTCAGGAGGGATCGTTTGCCGTACATATGTCTCATGCGTATATACGTCGAGGCTTCGAAAAATACAACAAAAAAACAGATAGGTACTAAAACAGATAGGTAATACAGGTACAAAAAAACAGATGTTGGCCTATTCTCAGACCTACTCAACATGCTCACAAAATTTCATGAGAATCCGTCAAGCCGTTTCGGAGGAGTACGGGAACGAACATTGTGACACGAGAATTGTATATATAAGTTATATTAATTAAATACGTCTTAATTTAGAAATAAACATGAATACTGTATGACATTTTTTTCGAAATTTTTGCGTTTGTTCAAAAAGGTTACTTTTTACGTTTTAGCTCTGTGTCGATACAGTGCGTCTTGGACTGTACTGGAATTAAAATTTCGCAGTATGATTTATAAATAAAACTTAAATTGTAATTTTTGGTGTTTGTGTATCTTTGAACGTATCTATGGGGTGTAACTGAGTAGTAAAATTATTACAAACGGTAAATTATTACAAATAATAATAATTTAGAAGTAGGCAAGTAGAGACTAATTAGAGAATTCAACTTTCATTATTAGACAACTAGATTATTAGCAAACACATTGTAATAACGTTAAATTATCGTATGTAGAGATGGCGTATATAAGTACCTATACAGTAGACTTCATTTTATTTTAAGTAAGATTATAAGCTACTTCTAAAGTTTTCCGTAATTGTAAATTCCGAACACATTGACGATTCTTGAGATTTCTAGACTCGATACCATGCATAGCATAGCCGGCTACTTTGCAAATACTAATTTGGGAATGAGTGGCTGAGCTTTTGTCGATTTAATCAATGTGAGTAATGCCTGGATTCTTATTCCTCAGACTAATTAATTATTAGATAAGTCTAGATTTACCTTATAGGATATAAACTTAATTTAGAGTAAGTTGTGGTACTGCAAAGAATATAAGTATCGAAACGAAAAGTCACAAGATAAATCAACATAATTTAATTGTTCACGAATATCTGTCTATCTTTTTTTGATGTAAACAGGTAGCCTTTAGTTTATAGAATATTATTAGGTATAGTATAACATAAAGATAAGTATAAAACGTAGGTATTAGCTTAAGAACATTTGATGTTGGGTTCAAATAAAATAGAGGAAGTAAAGATTGACTTTGGTGATTCACTGCTACACTCGAGAACAAATTAGAATGCGTCAAATAACTCTACTTCACCTTCAGTCACATAGGACATCTGTTAATCGTAATAAAACGCAGCTTTTTATCGACATTACAAACCCTAATTCGGGAACGAGTGATTGAACGGTGTAGGCATTTGGCGTTCATTGTCTGCGGCATACGGGCTGTCGAGGCGCCCACAGTCGGCACCATTTGTCAGTCGAGATCGTTTGTCGTGTGGCCGGCATATAACTAATTGCTGCTGTAAATCCTCGCACGCGCCGTGGACGACGCGCTATCGCCCATAGCCGATGAACGCACAAACTGTGATTCTCTTTGTGTTACTTCTAACAGAACGGTTGAACGCTTTCAGTGTTAAGTAGATGGATTGGTTTGTCGCTTGTTGGGATTTTATTTTCAGTGTTTCTATGGGATTGTCTTGTCTACACTGATGTTTCAAAGCGAATAAGATTCTTCCTGTACCTGAAAAATATTCAGGTTAAAAATTGTATCCCTTTTTTAACCTAGAAAGTCACAGCAAAAACAAGTCCTAACTTCTGCAAAGTCTTAAGTATTGCTTTATCTTCACGTAAAAAATGTTGAAAAATTGATATGGTATACTGTTGAAACCTTTTCAGCTATTTTTATTTGTCAGTCGAGATCGTTTGTCGTGTGGCCGGCATATAACTATATATATATACCATACCATATACCGGTAGACGACGCGCTATCGCCCACAGCCGATGAACGCACAAACTGTGATTCTCTTTCTGTTACTTCTAACAGAATTCTACAGAACGGTTGAACGCTTTCAGTGTTAAGTAGATGGATTGGTTTGTCGCTTGTTGAGACTTCATCTTCAGTGGTACTATGGGATTGTCTGGTCTACTGATGTTTCAAAGCGAATACGATTGTTATTGTTATCCTAATCCTTAAAGATATTCAGATTAAAAACTTTATCCCTATTCTCAACTTAAAGACTCACAGCAAAAACTAGTCTTAACTTCTGTAAAGTCTTATATTGCTTTATCTTTGCGTGAAATTATGTTAAAACCTATTCAGCTATTTCCAAAATAGCTAAACGCAAGGTGCAAATGAGAGAAAAAACATACAGATGAGCAAACAACACAACAGTTTTTTTTTTGTATAGACATTTAGATAATCAAGTTACGGTACTCTTGAATGACGTAAATATCATAAGAAAGATATCAGACAAATAAAGTATAACATGTCTTTTAGGATTCCGTAAACAAGCAAATGCTCCATTCATATAAGTCAGCATCCATTTACACGCTGAAATCACAATGAAACACGAGTTTTAGACACAATGAGATAAGTACAATTTAAGCAAAAGCGCATTAGAGGCAAAACGGCTTAATCCATTTTCTCCGAGTTCCGGGTTGCTAAGTCAAGGGCGGACTTACTCTATCGCATTTGACACGTATTGTTTCGAGAGCTAAATCCGATCGCGTCTCACGCATGAATCATGATAAATGAAGCGTATTTGCTGGAGATTGACGTAGGACGTTCACGAAGAACTCTGATAGATTCCTAATCAATTGTATTGCGTTATCGTTAATGAAATTAAAGTTAGTTTCATTGTTGTTGCAATAGTTCTTTTCAAAGTTTCGACTACACCTGTTTTTATTGGTTATTAGGTTTAAAAATATAAAAAGACAACATTTATCCCTCTCACAAAATTTTTTTTTTTTTTCAAAGTATTGGTAGAATCATAACAGGTATTTTCCATTTTTTATTTTTCGTAGATAGAAATAAACTGGTTGATTGTTGGTCGATCATACATCAAATGCATGTCATTTAGTCCTAGTCAATCAGTTTCCAGTTCTGCTCTCGTACACACTTAGCATACTTAATAGATTTATTTATTTACTTATTTCTTTTAAGAATAGGACTCTATTATTAATTCATCAATGACAGAGGGTGTTCGCGCTTACACGATGACAGCCCCCGATCTGTTAATGGACTACATAAGAGATTTTCGATACTATTTCGGTAACGCGAATCGAAAATCGTAAGTGACGACAGAATACGTTTGAGAGATTTTTCATCTATCTGGTATGTTGTAAAATTTATAAATATTGGTTGGGTACAGGAAAATGTTTCGAGGGTTTCATAAAAAATGGACATATAAATAAAAGTGTTGTTTTGCAATAGGTACCAATAAAGTGCACCTGTGATTGGCTTCAGATGGAGCCTCTGGTTTACATGGAGTTGGTTACAGTTGTGGACACGGCAGTGACTACTTACTCTAGGGGAATTTGCAAATTCAATCTCATAAATTCAATTATAGTTTAAAAAACCAAGAAATACGCTAAAATCGCACTAGAAAAATCGTTAATCCTGGCGTCCCTAATGGGACGAACTTATTCTAATCGTATATCGCCATTTGCTTTTGATAAGTGTTCAAAATGTTTAATTAATCTGACCGTACAAAGTGGGTAAAAATCAAATACAAATGATTCCTTTACATACCCAGACACAAAAATACAGATCAAGATAATAAAAGCGACGTAAACCAATTCAGCTTAATACTAAATTTTAGATTTTACTCCGCAATTAATTCTGCATCAGATTTAAAAGTCCTGGAATAATATTCCGAGAATCATCTTTGAAAGCGACATTTCGTCAAGCTGTTTAGCAGACGGCGCCAGGCGCAAGTGATATATCGTTTAATTAATGCCAACATCAACACGTTTATGAAAAGGGTGTAAAGTTCAATTCCCGTGTTACTCGATTCAAGTTTAGATCAAAACACATACGTCAAGTGGTTCGTGTCAGCAGAATCGCAATCAACATTCCGTTTGTGAACTTTCGAAAATCTTTGCGTTTTGATATTTACTTCGTTAAAGATAATTAATTAAGCTTCCTGTCAAGTAACTAAAATCGGCGTCATTATCCCATTATTGTCCTACAGCTGGGCATGGGTCTACTCGCAAAGTACGAAGTAGTAGTAGTGAGAAATGTCCTCGCGATGTCTACCTTGACTATAGAAAGTGATAATTTGTTCGTAACATGCATAAAACTATGCAAAATTCGATGTACTTGACTAGGATTCGAACCTTGAACTATTGGACTGAGCGGTCCCGGTTTCCATCACTAGGCTATCACTGCTTTTATATTTTAGTATTTTGCATTTGTAAGAATACCAAATTACTCAGAATCTCCGCTATTTACATTTCTCTAACCGGACTTTCATTTTCTTCAAGTATAAATTTCTATACTTACGACATCATAACCCATAGTCAATTTTGTCGCTTTCTAATCGGTCTTAAAAGAACACCCATATCGTAGCCCCTGTCGATCATGTGTGAGTGACTCGAATATAAACAAATCCCTTTGTTTGCTGTCCTTTGTGTCAGTAACTGGAGCGTGTTTGTGTATGCGCTGCCACGCTCACCACAGCTCCGACAGCTTATAGACCTTTGATACGGCGTGATAGTTGGATGATGGTCTTTTGTAGTCTTCACTAATTCTTAAGCACAAAGGTACATCAGCGTACAATCGTATCATTCCAACAATGATGAGTTAAGGTCCTATTCTGATGGCACCACTTGCCTATTTCTAGAACAACGGTATCAGCCGTTAGTGTATTCTACTTTGAAGGGTGTAGCAATGGACAGACATTTGTAATATGAACTTCAATTTAGTTCTCAGGAGGAACTACAATCCTATGGCCACTAATCAACAGATAGACTAAATGCTTGCTTTCTCCTCAAATTTCATAAACATAATTAAAAGAACTCGTTATATAAAATTACTTCTAGCTAGTAGATAGTAGATAACGGCCAGTTTATTTCTATATCGCAATAATCCCTTCATTCACGATATTGAGACCAATAGACGTATTAGACTCTGAGAGTCACGTCCTGGCGTAATGTAGAAACCAGGCAGTTAGATAGATCGTGGTATTAGTGGATAATAGAATTTTCTCAAAAAATCCCTTATGAATGTATCTGCAATTATTACGAGTTAAAATTACAGTAGTTCAATTATTTTTCATCCATTGTGTGCAATTATTTACAAAAGAAAACAAGTAAAAAAACTTAGTGTTTGACACTAAACAAATATGTCGTTTCTCTTTACGACCTTTGTAAAAAAATATAAGGAAATTGTATTGAGATAAGGCAGATATCACGATCGGATTTTCGATCAGATTTCAAAATGTCAGTTACACCATCACTGGGGTTAACTGGCTCGTAAAATTTCACGATAGACAATATCGTAAGCACTTCAACTGAAGAGGTTATTAAGATAATTCGACCGGAGACAAAAACAAAAATATTCAAATGTGCGCCCGCTCGACCCGAAAATGTAACGAACAACAAATTAATAAGATGACGTAGCTAGCTAAATATGTGACCGTAAAATTGGATCAATCAAGAACAAGCCTTGTTTCGCAGCGGGATGGATCGTAATGGGATTTTTTTCGATGTCTGCTATTTTCGATTTTAATTAGGACGATCCCTGGATCGTGGTAGGTTAGATGTTGTTGTTACAAAGAATTTATTGTACCAATTAAGTTGGATATAAATTGAAGATAACGTTACTCATGATAAATAACATATAACATTTTTCGTATTAAATATTTCTTTTGTTGGTGGCAACGTTGACTATGCGTGTTGTGTAATAGGGATGAAAGAACATATTATAGGTAATGTTTCAACATAAGTTAATTGATACGAAAATTACACAAATATAAATTTTGCCGATAGATATAGCGCGGTAATATATGTAGGTAATGTAATATCATTATTTATAATCATGCAAAATAATTTTTACCAGACTTTAAAGAAACAGAGAAATAAATAAATAAAGGTACAATCGAGAAAATAAATAAATAAAAATATTGTTCACTTTTTTTAAAGAGTAGCAGACGAGCATGCAATTCACCTGATGGAAAGAGCCTGCTCC
>DWIJ01000850.1:0-10023 GCA_018248315.1 Chioides albofasciatus | reverse complement strand
AGAATGTATACTTCTAGCGAACTATATAAAAATAATCGAGGTAACCAAACCAAGACGTAATTCTAGTAGTTATATTAAGTCAATCGATCGATCGATGTATACGTAGTCTAAGCCTCCTAGTCTTCAAGCGTGGGGAGGGAATTTTGCACACCAGTAAGATATTAAAATTTTGAGCTTTGCACTTTCTACGAATTTCAACATCCAAGATCCATCAAAGAACATCCAATATGTAAGAAAAAAAAGATAAAAATAAGTATTTCGAGTCCGTAATTACAGCAGTAGGTACCTACTAAGTTTTGTTATAATCTAGTTTTAAGTTATGTATTCAGTATTCATAACATTTCAGTTTATTTGTTGATAATGTGGGTTAGCCGTCTCTCGTAGCAGTGCATCTATGTCCGACCTTAGATATAACATCAATCCAATCTGAGTAAATAAGACATCCATAAGCGGCAGTTACTGCTTTCCATCAGATGGTATATACCTTCGTTCTTCCTAAGAAACGAACATCTAATTCGTAAATAATCTTACGAAAAAGTAAACGCCTTCCAAAACTCTCAACCAATACAAACACAAAACAAAACATCCATATCTGAAGCAGTTTAGCTTGTCGTGATGAGTCAATCAGGCTTGTCTTAGCGAGATAACAGCACACAACAGATAAACGTGTCAACGGGAATCGTTCTTTGTTCTTACGCAACCGTTCACGAATTTTGTGAATTTTCCACCGAATACTGCGCAGTTGCGATTAGCGCTTATCAGTGAGATAATCTTAATTATAGGGGCGCGGCCGTTATCACCGGGAGAGGAGACGGTGTGAGCGGAGAGCCGGATTTGACGGAATGGGAGATTAGAAGTTATTTTTATGTTAAGTTATGTAAAAGTAGTTGCCAATAATATTTAAAAGATCGATGATGAAAGAAGATGAAGAAGAAATGATGAAGATGAAGAAAATATGATGAAGGTACATCGAAGAATTCTGATCCATGATATTTACGCATAAGTGCATCTGAAGACTATTTTTTATCTATACTTCAACGATTTATCATCCATATTAATCGATACGATTTCATGTCATAAGAAATGTCGGAATTCGATTTCGGACAATACAGATATCCAAATAATTAATTTCGGTATGTTCGGGGTCTAAATATTCTTGCGCGTGTGCATTGAATGCCCAAAGCAGTTTTCTGTCACCTGTTAGGCTTTAGAGTGAACCTTGTCAACTCAATAGGAATGAGTTATTCATTTGTTTATTAAAGGCACCAACAAAATCAGTTTAAAACACATAACTCATTGTGAAGATGAAAGTTTATAAAGTCGAGAAGCTGTGGAGCTACTTTAGACCACCCTAAAACACGTCTAGCCGTAAACATATTTGGGTTAGTATACAGGAAGTCTATATTGAAGAGCGTGACGAAAATAAACCACAAAGACATACGTCTGGCGAGGTATTATTTGTGTGATGTGTGTCACGGAGCGGTGCGTCGGCGGCGACGAGGTGGCTACGGCCAACCTGTTAACAGCTCAGACAAATCTGTTTGAAGACTGTGAAAAAAAATACAGTTAAGAAACGATTTTCTTTAGAGTTGTTCTTGTCAACAACGATTGTGTAATTCCTGTTTTTGGATGGATGTGGAACTAGAAGTCTTTATTATGTTTCACTGTTGGTCACAGGTCTCGAGAATACTGCCACACCTGTTATCATGTAAACTGATGAAAAAAATACGAATCAGAGACAAAATTACATCAGTTTTTTCAAACTACCACGGTCAAGGCAAGACAACGTTTTACCACTGCTATATAATACCTACGCCAGCGAGCTATTAATTTGTCCAACCTTCCTTTTAATGGTCAGCCTTAAAGCTATGATATCCTTTATTTATAAATCTCCAGTTCTGTAACACAAACATAGCAAAACATCCGCGCTGCGGGCGTTTGCGCATCTCGGGAGCCGCAAGCTTGGTATTAAGCGAATAAGAGTAATCATACAACTTGCAAGAGTTTTAAACACGGACCTGCCGTTTAAGCCGACTGTTTTAATTCACTACTATATTGTGTGACAGCGCTTCTATGATTGTGAGGTTTATGTAGTTAAATAATAATTGTAATGTATTCTCTAAAAATCGCTGCTTACAAACCTGTCGCAGGGCCAATTTAGGAGACATGGCGGTCGTGGCGAAATCGGGAGTACCTCTATACTCTTGCTTGCTGGGCAGTGTTCCAGAATAATTATGTTAACCTGTTTAGGTTTTGGTGGCTGGGGCAATCTAGGCACCAAGGGTGATCACGCGCGCCTACCCTGCCGCAGAACCGATGTCGAGAATGACCTGTGCTTGCCTACACCCATTACAATTAAGGAGGCAATTTAGGGTTTCCATTAAAACGAGTGCTAATTGATTTAGTATATGCCTTATATTATGTTAATTACGTCGGAAATCATAGATGCCTGATAAATTGTAGTTTATATCTTAAGACCGATGTCAAACTATGTATAGACAACAAGGCTATTATTGTTTACTATACTTTGAAATTTAAACACTGCCTGTGACAATTAATTCTTTATTATACGTTGCAGATCAGATTCAGTGTCCTGGGACAGTGGCAGTGTCCTAAGGGTATCGCATCCCAGATTTATTCCCAGCGAGGCTATATTGCTAAGGACGATGACTGGTGTATCCGAGCCGCGGGCGATGCGTCCCGCGGGAGCCGCGCCACTCGGGACTCATTGAATGAATAATTGAACCAAATCATAGGTTTACGAACACTGAATCAAGGTCTGGAAGCCTTAAATATTTCTTGAAGTTGTTTCCGCCTAGTCATATGTCTTTAGTCCTTAATGTAATGAGTAAAAACACAGTTATTGTTAGTGTGTTACACGTGGATCAAAATTTTGTTGTATGTCCACTGTATCACATAGATGAATCTAACATTAAATACTGGAAGACGTTCATTGATAGCAAGAATAAGTAGAAACACCTCAACTATTAGTCACCTCACCGAATGCAATATAATTTCCGGTGGTGATACTTCAGACGAAAGCATCTAACTATTATAATGCTACAAGATCCAAACAGACCTACACCATTCTATGCGTGAGCTCCAAAAAACATTCCTTAAACAAGTCAAACATAAACAAAATTACGCGCAAAACCATTACGCATTACACAACATAACAAGCAAACAGCAATTTTCAGACCAATCGAGACGGAGCCGTCGCAAGCGAAGCGCATCAGCCATCTCGGAGGCATTGTTCCACCGTGAAGGTTGTCACGCGGCTCCAGACACGCTGGCGGCGGTACTACGCAGTTACGATACGACCCACGTACGGATACACAATCTATCATATACGTAATTTATCCACCGTATCGCCGCTATCGAAGATTACCGAGATTATGAAATCCAAACGGGCCAACTACGCTCAGGGCACACTTCGTACTTGAGATCTCATGATAGAATATTGCCGAGAAGTGGAGATGATTTATTTTATTATTTAAACACAACCATACAATATATCGTCATATAGAGAATAAGAGAAAAATTAGAATTTCGTAAACTGAAACTTTGTCTTAATTCCCTTTTTACTTTATGATACCCTAGAGAAGACATTGTAATCCTGGTCGAAGTGTGAACCCAAGAATCAATGCAGATTGACCAGTTTACAATAGAGACTAGACTATCATCTCAGTAACATGTGCAAATTGCAATAGCCAATAATCACAGAAAGTATCACTTCAATATTAACAATGGCAGAGTCACAAAACATTGAATATTATTACGAAATGGCAAATAAACATTAATGAATGGAAATAATCAATATCACATTTAGATTTCATTTCACATTCAAATGAAGTGTTTTTTATTGACATGGAGAGGTGTTCTAACGGTATACTAAAGATTCGTAGTGCCCTACAGCCTATGGCTTACAGGTCGGATAGATAGCTGTAACCTCACTTTATAAAGATCTTCTATAAAAGATTAAACTTTATAAAAGATCAGTCATTTTCGACAACAATAATAAAAATAAAAGCCGAACATAAAAATGGTTTTTAAAATTTATCGCGTAGTGTGGGCAGGACTTATACGATTGGTACACGAAAATATTGTTTGGTTTAATATTATCAATTGGGTTAATGCCGCTCGTAAAGTTAACGGCGGCCATTCATCAGCCGGGATTAGTTGCTGTCTGTGGAATATCAACTTTGTACGTGTTTTATGTCTGTTCATTTGTAATGTTACTATTTTTTTCATTTTCGCCTAAAATACGACTCACATGAATTATTAACTTCTAGTTAAGCGACTAGATTTATGACCTATAAATAAGCTCGCAAATAAATCAATAATATCCGTATGTACATGCGGCCGTATCGAATGTACAGTAAAATATTGATACCATAAATTTCCGGTTACAAAATTAATGACATTTTCATAACCACTTATTTACACTGTACATGAAATAAATTTCATGTCTATGAGTTACTTATGTGTAGCAATAAGACAATTATTATAACCAGATTGCTTAAAAATTTAATCTATGTCGATCCCGCAATTTCAACAAACCAATGACGACTCATAATATGTTAAAATCCATCAAGCTGCGGTTGACTGAGTTGCGGCTCTGCCGGGCGTACCAAAGAATGAGACACACAAACATTACTTTCCACAATGGTAAAATTAGATATAAAAGGATCTTTACCTGAAAAACAACTTTTAATTTTTGAATATTAATATACCCAGTATCACTCGTGCTTCTCATTCCATACATGTCGACAACCAAATAAAAGCTTCATGTGTTCGCAGTAATGTGTACACGCATGCATGTATGCACATTAGCTTCGCATTCATATGAATCCTACTTTCGCGTAATTCGCAATCTTAGATATAAGAAAGATAATCAATAATGCTCCAAATGTATCCGGTTGATGATATTTTTAAGTATTCCGCAATAATTAATACATAGATAAGTATGCAATGACACTAATGATTAATGATGATCATATTTTGGCGATGATAGGAGGTACATTTATATGTACTTATTAATAGCTCCTCCTTGTAATCGTGGAAAAAAACTACACAATACATTATCGCACGTGGCACACTTACATACATGTAAGCATGTTAAACACGCATAATGTTTGATTTATAATCACTCTCTACTTACTTAAGATAACACTTATCATGATGCTTAAATATAATGGGTTGTTACTATTTTTATAAATATAATAAACATGCATAAAATGTACGTAATAACTGATAACATCGTATTATTTATACACGCATTGATATAAAGCTTTTTGTTTCAACGTCGAAATCTTCTACCTAACTATTTGGGAGTAAGGCTTTCCATAGGTCATAGAGCATAAAGGCAGAACTCTTGAAATTCTTTCTAGTTTTATGCGGCTTTACGCCCATCCTATAAAAATAATTTATGTGTTTGATAATTTATTGTCCCACTAATCTTACCACTATTGGATAGATTTGACTTGAAATTCACCTTAAGGAAGAGATTATTGCTACAGACACCCAAATCCCAAACACAAAAAAAAAACATGTCGAATCAAATCCCACCCAGAGCAATTGACAGTACGTGACCATTATGCCAAACAGACACACGATTACACGTTATATAAATCTTAATCCTATGCGAGACAAATAAACGATCGTTGGTGGGCGATCATATATCTACCGGTTTAAGAATACTGTCTGTCAGTCAATCAGTGTTCTTGTCGAGTGTGTGACAAGAGACAAATGGTTTTTATTGGCACTATAAAAAATTGTATCGTGTAGGCGCGGATACATGGGCACACGATATGACGGGGTTTCATGTCAAAATGTATTATTCAATTTGATAGCTTCGTCAAACTAGACAGACAACCGCTTATAGTACTACGCAGGCTATAAACCGAAAACAATACCAAAGATGATGCAACAGTGAGCGCATTTGACCTTTACATGTGATTTTTAGGATGTCTTATGACTTTATATTTTCCTATTTTTATGCTTTCAGGGAACTCTCACTTTATATAACTACCACAACTGACTTCCACTCGATCCTCACGTGTCTACACACCTGCATCCGACCTCAATAGTCCCCAATCCACTACGCTAGAAGTTTAAAATAACAAATGATTGTGTCTCCAGTTAGTTCGTTCAGATACAACTTAAACAAATTGAAAAAATCTTACAAGTTCCGGTTGTTATCTCTAGATAGTAACCGTTAAGCCTTGACCTTCCAGAGGCTTACAGACTTCAGACAATCTAATGGGTAAGTTATCTATCTCAATTTAGGCAGTATGAGCACGCTCTTCGGCTGTGAGGAGACCCGTAAAATCAGTTGCTCTATTTATCACATTTGTAAAGGCACAGATACTCCTAAATGTTTCTTCTCTTATGAAAATACAATTTACCTAAAATTTAAATGTTTCTCGCGCAAAATCCCCTTCATTACACAATTTCAGCAACCGATCAAAATTCAAAAGTGGTCTTAATCTTCGCTGACAGCGCGTGTGGGCCGTGTGAGAAATAATCTCTCCATGCAATTTAGATGCAATTAGCAAAATTTGCATATCAATTAGAATGTCAATTCTGTACTTATTATGCAAAATACGCAAAATGGCATCCACTTTTCATTCGTCCTATCTAACGCGACTCCCACGATCATCGGACAGTTACTGACAGTCTTTCAGAATATACTGGCGATCGTTTCACAGCACCTTTAACAAATGTGCAATTTATATGAAAATGAGGTACTCGTGACGATTACGGGTACAAATTTGACATTTCTGCGACCCCACCCCGATACCACCGTGAAGTTATTAGACCATACCGCGAGGTGTGATCACGTCGTGGGCGCGGACCAGGTCTCTAGTTTCTGTCATGTTATCCTTAACATGATGACATAAAGATAACTTTCGTTTGAGGTGCAAAAAGATAACTTTGCAGAGATGACAGTAAACAACGTGTTCTCTTGCGTTTACACCGTTCTTTGCGAGTGGGTGATAAGGTTTATATTTGTGAGATCCGGCGGTGATGCAGGCTCGCGATAGTGGACAGTACGGCACGGCAGGTGACGCCCACCGTCGTGAAAGTCGCGCGACACATACCCCGCAGGCTGTGATAAGGGTGGTCGCTCACTTGAGTGAGACCGTGCAACAAGATAAAACTCTTAAGTCCCAATGTCCTTAAAGCTTGACTAAAATTTTCATCTCTTTTTGTGTGTTTCTAGAAGCAAGCGCTTTTTCAGTAGGTACATGAAAGATTACAAAAACCTTTTTGAAATGTAACTCTTCCTGGGTTCCTAAGCGCTAAGTCTCTCATAAATATATAATTATGTTGTAAAGGTGACATTCCAATTTGAACTCGTATTAGCGTCAGGATTTGAATACAGCCAGTTACAAAAATACTTTCAAACACTATTATTAGATCTTGAATTAACGTATAATACGGCTTACCTACTTTTGGTCGCAAATCGAGTTCACGACACACGACAGTTCTATAACTAGTCGGCGCCCACCTTTACCTATTCAAACCTACTCGGAGATCAAAAGGTCAATCTCTAATGACTCCGATCCAATCTAACGACGATATCGAATGTCCCGAGGGCAGTCTGCTCATAATCATCAGTTGGCGAACACGGCCACGATAATTACCCGCTTTAATTATTAAGATACCTAGTCTGAAGTCTCGTATGGTATTGAAGTGGCATACGCGCTTATGGTCATGGAGATATTTTTTATTCGTTAGTGCTTAGAAAGTCCACTGCTAGACTAAGGCGTTATGTTCTCATATGTCTTGCTGATTTGCAAATGTTTGCAATGGTTTATGTTTGTCTGTCTGTTTCTTTTTATATATCAATTTTCTTCGTTCTAGGCATTTATGTAAACAGTTCCTGATACGATTACGATCAATCACACTTGATATTTTTACTTTTTTCAGATGCGCTGTGAATTTATGATTTCTTTGGAATAATTGATTTGTTATTTGATCTGAACACAATACAGTAAACAAATAAATCTTCACTTATATTAGAAATTTTGTTTTTTTTTTTTGTTTCTAACGATCCATACATAACCATTTTACGTTGGCGGTAAGACTTGTACACACCGTTTAATATTTTCCCTCCCATCACATATCGCAATATTAAATTCACTTCAGAAAGGTTGGGAACTCCTGTAGGCGTTACTGCAAATCTCTATTGAGTAATCGTTAAATGTTTTATGTTGCACTAACATCTAATGAATTGCACGTGCAATAAATTTTATTACCAGTTTACTGTATTGAATTAATCGACAGATTCACGAGTACATTAATGAAATGACGAAACTTAAATTTTTTTGATTAGGTACCATGCAAATAAATTCTAAGGTATTATCACTATTTCTTTAAACTTGTGTTCAACAAATTATTTTAGTTTTATGTTTATAACATTGAAGTTGTAAACTAACCCATAGTCTACTGCTATGGATTACTATGGATTACCCATTGTACTTGAAGACGATAATAATAATCAATGCATCCAATTTTTGTAAACTAAAATCAAAATTTAACAATTTCTAGTAAAAAGAAATTGACTTCTTCTACATTGGTAAGTATAAGTAAGAAATAATTTGGCTGGATAAAAAGTAATAAGTAATAGGTGATTGGAAATAAAATTGACCGTCTTCCACAGCATTAAAAGCTCAGTCGTCGGTGACCAAACACCCTGTATAAGTTATACTCAGTCACATACACTAGGGGTGGGTAGGCATCGTAGGTACGTTTAAAGTTTGCTTTAAAGGTACATACAATAAAAATAATTTGACCATGGCAATGTTACGTAACAATTCTGTGTTGCATCAATTTATTTGTCATTAGTGTAATTTGTGTCGTTGTCACAATAATTTTTAGTCGACGTCGACACACACAGTAGATGACAAAAACAATTAACTTTAACCGTTCGAAATCGTTCGGTTAATGTAAATGTTAGTTGTGACATAATTTTAACTTTAATTAAAATGGTGGAGCTAATGAATTTTTTAACAATGGATTGTTTCGATGTTGATAAGACTTTCGTAAAAGTTAAAGTTACACGATACCATGAACCCACCCTAAATAAGACAAATATCGGCATAGAATACCATAGAGCTGTAGCACGCACACACAAACACACACGTCAAGTGTCCGGTATGTCGCGTGGGCGGAGAACGGGCGAACTTTTGACCGGCGCGTGGGCGCAGTGCACTCGTAATATGCAAAATTTGATTAACGGAACTTTCGAGCCATAAAGCGACGGCACGCAGATCCTTGAAAGTTGTGAATTTATTGAGCAATTAATTGTTTTAGTTTCATTAATATTTATGTGTTGGAGAGGAAACATTCGTTTCTTTTTAGACCCACGAACTGTATGACAAAGCAGAAAAGCTAATTGAAATAGTGTTCTGCACACTTTTTCTTTCGCAAATAAAGATTAAGGAAGATAAAGTAACGTATAGATGGAACTCACTGCGGTTCGACTTTAATGTCACCACCGTCACATCTACATTTAATTTATAACAGCAAGTTAAGTAATGTGCTACGTATTGCTATGTTCAGTGTTGATGTATATTCTGTCGTTGTGGCTAGTCTAGCTACAAAGTCACTTACATATAAGATTCCAAATAGGTCCAACATATACCTCCTCAGAAAACAAAAATGCCATTGAGGAGGTACACTTTCATGAGAACCGCGACCAACGGCATAACGAACCTTCTGATGTACGGAATCACGCATAAAATTTACCCACTGGTGGTCACCCATCCAAACCCTGACGTCGCTTTACTTTAAAGATAGCTTACGATTTTCACAATCCGTGGGGGTATGCGCACTTCATTGCCACATTAAGAGCCTTAATTAGGACACGAGGTACCATAAACCTATCAGCGTTATATTAAATAGCCAAAAAGAACGCACAAATGTCTTCTAGAAGACCGTAAATGTCCACATAAAGTGAAATGTGGTCAAAACACCTTTCGGAACGGCAGGTTTATAGGGTGAGCATGATATACC
>DWIJ01000849.1:0-10024 GCA_018248315.1 Chioides albofasciatus | reverse complement strand
ATATAATAAGTAATTTCTAATTATCCATTATTTGCGCATGTTATAATGTGACCTATAGGAACCTACATGTTGATAAACAACATAATCAATTCTTGATTACGAGGAAAACAGAGAATATCGATTTTTTGCTCAAGGCGTTACGAATACACCACAGACACGTATTCGTTCTATGATTCAATTATTTTTTGTTTCGTTGTCCAGAAATTAAGCTATCACCTTGGCGTGTACATAGTGTTGTAATCTTGTGACAAGTTGGAAAGATATAAGGAATTTCAGGCCAGAATTAAATTTTCCAATTTCAAATTACAATTTCATAGGAGAATGTTGAGTTAGTGTTCAGATCCGGCAGTAGTTTAGAAAGTCATAAATCATCATAATTTATATCTGTATTGTAACTGACGATTTAATGGTCCTGTCAAAATAATACTACCTTCACTGTAATAGATGTCATTGGAGACAACTTAGGAATTAAATCCCGGAAACTGGTAATAGAGTCTTCCTGCAAAGCTATTTGTATTCTGCGGTCATCGGCACGCTCAGCTAAACGTGATGACCTTGTTAAGACCCGACTAGGCCCATTGGACTTATAAGGATCAGCCCTTCTATTTTAGGGATAGTCGGATGATTTATATTACATACTCAAACTAAAATTTATTTGTCTGAAATTGTGGAGGTATTAAAAAATAGGCAAAATATTTTTCAATTGAAACTTTTATTTCGTTCCTAAAAGACAGGACAAAACTTTAAGAATATAGAGGTGATCTAAGTCCGTGGAATGTTAATCGACAAATCAGCAACAACGTATGAAAATGCCGCCCAGAATGCTGCACAATTAATAACATCTTTTCTATTTTGTATACTCAAAGTATCAGCTTCAGAGTGATGGTACCAGAAGTAGTTATCGTTTTTATTTAATAAAGACACTCCCGGAATTCCTTTATTAACAAAGAGATTAATATCCGATCCAACATTCGCACTTTCTGTCATTTTATTCATAGATGAAAACAGTTTTAATATTTCAGCGATCACACATTGTCCAGCCCTTGAGGCTGCTACGTCCAAACCCAATGGTTTAAAAGTACCTTCATCGGATTCCATAACTAAACTTATATTATTAAGCTCATTCTCATGTCTTTTTAAATAAGCTTGTGCTCCGATTAAACCAGGTTCCTCGGCAGTCCATAGTATAGCACGCACAGTCCTTTTTGGTATTAAACCCAAACGATTTAATATAACCGGTACAAACCAACTTATCATCATACCGCCACCGTCGTCCATAGCTCCTTGTCCTACATCCCAACTATCGATATGACCAGAAACTATAACCAAATCATGTGGATACTCCCTTCCCTTAAGATCAATAATTGTATTTCGAGAAATATTTTGGTAAAGTGTGCCGTTCATTCTTATATGAAGCGTTATAGTTTTACCATAATCGTGTAATCTCCGTAGCAAATCAGCATCTTCTAGTGTAATAGCTCCTGATGGTATTTTTGTGACGTTATCGTCATATTGCTGGGCGCCAGTGTGAGGAGTGTATATTGAAAATGGAGTAATGCTTCTAATCAAAGCAGCTACGGCGCCTTTTCTCGCAGCTCTCTGGGCACCTTCGGTTCTATATATTACAGTATCTCCATAGTTTACGAAATGAGCGTTGAAAAGGACAATTTTACCTTGAACAGCTTCGGGAGGAAACATGTCAAATTCTGAAAAGCTGTCAACGACTAGTAACTCAGCTGTTATACCCCCTGGAGGAGTAGGCACGTTCGGAGCTAGACCTAGAACAGCAATCTTCTTTCTTAGTGGTCTCAGCATAAACACACTTTCGGGGCCGCGAACCCAATGAGGAACCTGTAACACATCGTTACCTGCATTGAAAAAAGAAAGTTCTTTTTTTTAATATTCAATTATTCGGTTCGATTTCGTACCACAACTTCTTCAGTAGTGACATCGTTGAACCCATTTTCATGAGTTAAATCAATCATGTAATCTATAGCTTCCTCTAATATCTTGCTACCAGATATGCGTGCACCAAATTTATCAATAAACTGAGTATAACTGAAAGTAAAAAAGATTTTTAGAGGAAAATGATAATTACACGCATATTACATGAAAAACATTTAGTAAAACTTAACGTTTATAATGAATTAGGTATATAGAAAAGAAATATAAGCCAAGAAAAGAGAGATATGGAAACAGGAAGTTCAAAATTTTATTCTGAAAACTTGAGAATATGGTAGGCACAAGGTAGTTATTATGTATAATTTATGTTTTAGGAGAATAAATCAATACTTTTGCGCATATAGAATTTCATTGGCAAACATAATTTTTCATTTGAAATAATAGTTTTATAGCATAATGTTATATAAAAAGATGCGTAATTCTTACCGATCATACATATTATCTCCAATATATGTATTTGTGATTTGTTTCATAATTAGTTGAACCATGCCTTTATACATTTCAATTTCTCTAATCAACTCCGGATTCAGGTAGCAACTATCAAACCGATTTATTACCTTTGTGGTATTCACACATTTTCTACAGAAGCCAAGTTGTATTATTACGAAAATAAGAAACTTTAGATTCATTATTAAGTCCACACGTCTCGATAATCAGAGTAATACTGTTGAATATGTCTGGGTAATCTTATCGATGTTCGTTGAACCTAACCGTTATTGAGTCTATCTAATTAGCTAGAGGTCATCTCAAGCTTCTAATGCCCGAGAGTGTGATGATGTTTATTTCTTAATCAATCAGTAGTAATTTTATTACTAGAGAAATTCAAGCGCTTCTCTTAAACAAACTTGGAAATTAAATTTATACAAATGTTAAATGGCATATTTACCAAGTTACTAATATTTTATGACATACATATACCTATATCAACAACACAAAAATAATGTTTTTGACTATTTACTACTATTTGCTTCAAAAGATTATTCAAAATTGCTGTTTCAAATGCAAGCTATTATTTTGTTTGATATAATTCTAGTGTGTATTCCCATAATGTATGCAAAGGATTTAAACATTGGAACGAATGGGTTGATTGCAAAAACTCTTGTTTGATAAGTATACTTTAAGGGTAATCTTCAACGAAGTGACATTCGGTATCTGAAAAATAAAGTTAGTATGAAAACATATTTACAGAAAAAAGAAAAAATACTTTAGACTAAAACTAGGGCATTCTATCTACTGAACGTATGTAAGTGAACCTTAAAAAAAGGATTAGAGGCAATTGCTTCGTTTGCCTTGTTAATTAGTAACCTTATAAACTAGTTCATTCGTAGGTCGATCATACAGTTCATCTTGTAGACCTTATCGCTTTTTTGTCCATTACGAAATACCCGGCAAGAGTAATTGATACAACGAAACGGCAAATATAGTACAAAGAACGATTAAATGCTTATATTTTAATAAACTACTGAATTATTATGAAAGCATAAATCCGAATGCTTAAGATATAAGTAGCTTATATCCCTTCCACAACGTGTACGAATCCATCAAGGCTCCATATGTTAAAATCTGTCAAGCGTTTGGAGCGCAGAGCATTTCCAAGAATGAAACATTCATTCATACATACATACATACATACACACACGCATACATAGTTTGTTGCGTCTCAAATAACACATTTACAGCTTGAAAGATACAACTTACACATATAAAGCAAGGAGAATCCTAACAGAAATATCCTGTGACACATTTTTGGTATAATAGAAAGGACGGTTTCGTATTTCGATCACGTTTTATAAAATTTTCGTCACACCGATCAGAATGAAAGCGTGACAAAGTTACAGAAATCTTTTCCTCATTGAAAATTATTTTGTTGTAGAGCTGTGTTAACAAACAATTGCTTTATTATTGTCGCTTTGATTACATGCTTGTGGAGTTGTTACTTTTGAATATTAAATAGTAAAAGCGCGTCGTGTGACGAATTAAAATTAAAAGTTCCTTTATTAAAGAAAAAAATGGTATTTTTTTTTATTATTGCTACAGGCTTGTATAACAAAAAATGACCAGTTATGTTAAAAATTGTGTGCGAAATTAGTGAACATGCTGAACAAAATCGGAACTAAAATAAGTCCCTGCGGAACGTCTAAACCGAAACGATGATCGGGAATTCAAACTTAATTAGCACCACTTTTATTTCAAATCGTGAAAAAAAGCTTTAGTAAGAACTAGAATAAAAGCGACCAGTTTATATTAACACATTTAAGTTTATAAGGCTTGATCTTGATCCATGTTATGGAATGCTGTGCTTAAATTTTTTAAATTACAAATTTAGTGTTAAAAGAAATTAATGTTTAATTAATGCACGTGTGCAAAAGCTTAACAAAGTGAAGTTGCGATTATCGTTAGTGTTCTACGTAGAATTGGTCTCGTTCGAATAATGGTTTATTAAAACACATTTGAACACAATCCATCCACATCCACACCTCAAACGAGCACAGTCACAATCCAAATCACAGTTGAAACGAGCCAACAATAAACACATAATAGTTACAAAAATAAAAGATTCACTCGTAAAAGATTTATAAGTTTATGATCATTACGTGACCCAAAATTACTATTCGCAAGAGGAAGGAGAAATAATAAAAGGGAAATGTAACGAATTTAAATGGGATGCTCATTCATTATCCACTTACGGAAATTTTCGCTGGCAATTATCTCGCAAATTGGACTCCCAAGTGAAATATAGGCGCTCCTTATATATGAACTATGAGAATAACAAACACCTGCGTAACCAAATAAAGACCGTTTAATTAAGCTTTGACACAGTGTTTCTCAACCTATTTCACGGCAACATATGAACAAAAATCGCGTGCCCCTACGACTCGCTGTTTGCAACCTATATTTCTTACGTTTTCATAATTTGCTATGGATTCATTTTACAAACCTATAAATGTTCTATAACATGTTTCTTTTAAATACCTTTCAAATTATTTATTTTATTTATTATTTTATGGAGGCTTCGCGATCCCCAGGGTATCATAATCCGTTGAAAAACAATGCTGTAACAAATGCATGTTTATACTTCCTTTGTATTGGATATCTTAGATTAAAGTAATTGCTTGGACGTGTGGCCGTCGATTGTTTCATTTCGCTCGGTTCGTAGTTTTCGACATGTTATGTAAGTACCATTCCAGTTTATTTCCGTGATTCAGCTCAAAGGATATTGGGTAGATTTTGTAGCAGCCAGTGATTTTTTTTTATATTATGGAAGTAACAGACGAGCATGCAGTCCAGACTACTGCCGCCCATGAACATCTGTAATCAATCCCAGATAAGATTAGATTCCTACCTGAGGTCGGCCACAGAAGCGCTGCTACTCTTGAGGACTAAGCTGGAATGCTTCGAACAACTACATAATACCTCCCTTACCACACCCTTCAAACCAGAACACAGCAGCGCTTAACACTGCTGTTATAAGGCAGAAATAGGTGTGGCGGTGGTGCTGCCAGCGTCCAACCACAGAGGGTTTTACCTTCAAAAACATTTGCAGTTTTACTTAGTCTAATGCATATATTACGATTACACAAGGATCAACTGCACGTGGATGGTCAAGTCCAAACATGAAAATTTTATTATTTTTCATACTTTCTACTATTTATTGAAAAATCCAACCTGCGCATACAATTGATGGAATTAGGGTGTCAAAATTTGAGACGTGTTGAGCATTTTATGTTACTCATGTCTTTTTATTAGTACACCAATAAGCAGTTATTAGTATTCGTTACATCAAACCTGGACATGATACCATACTAATTTTATCAATCTCCTTTCTGTCAATTTTTATGGATATCGAATATTTATTTGATTCGATACACGATTATAACAATTAAGATGTTTTACTACATGTACTGAATAATGTTAAAGTCACATTTCGTTTAAATCGATTTCCGAGCGAATAAAACACGCTCAATGTTATGCGCATTAATATAATACGATTATTATTTAAGTATTTACACGCTTGTTATAATTAGTTACATACATACTACTTACTACTTCATATTTTACTCCCAAAATAATTTTCTTCTTCTTACGACATTATTCTCAATGCCGAGGTACTTCAAGGCGGATAATTACTTATGTTTCCCCATTTTAAGTCTCTGTATGTAGAACTATGTGGAAAGAGTATTATGTGGTTACATTATATGCGCACAGGGACATTACAATAAATAAGCGCCATTGTGATTGTAAACAGCTATCTGCATACTGGATTACGTGTTGGAGAGAATAAATGGAATGGAGAGGAAGTCATTCGAACGTACAATAGCATACACAACGGGTGCACAATTCCTTTCAATAACTGGAATCGTAGTAAATTATTTTTTCTTTAGTTTGATTTCAATTAATTTTTTACGCAAATAGGATACAGATTCTAAGACGGCAGTTGCTTGTTGACATTAAATAAAAAAATAAAGCAGTTAGACATAATCTTGCAATTTTCTGACACCTTAACTTTTACGGATTATAAAACTGAGAAACTAGCCATGTACGTTACGATGACCGTAGAGTGACACGACAAGTAATCGCAACTTTACGAGTATACGACGTTCCATCATGCTGTGTGTGAGTGTGGGTGTGTGGGTGAGTATGTGTGTTGTTTTAGCTCTATCTCATTGGCAGTGGTTATAGTTTGATGACCCAAAAATTATGACGCACCTAACGCAGATTCATATTTCATGTGTAGTTCGTATAATGTATGAAATAGTCGACACTTTACCGCTATTGTCATTATAAATAGCGATCTGCATACGGGATTACCCATTGTCCATAGATTGGAGAGAATAAATGGAGAGGGAAAGAAATCACCGGAACGTGTTCAGCGTACAATGGCACAAACTACAATGGATCGATTCAAACGAACAGTGCGCAGAAACGGAAATGCACGATTCGTTTCGACGACTACAATTGTTGTTGGATTACCTATTCGATTGTTTGGTACTTGGCGTTTCATTAGGCAAATGACATGAAGGGATTTTATTAAAAATCAATCGATTTATATTCTTTGTACGAAAACGGGCGAGAAACAGCCATATACTTACCTTCTCATGCTTGAAATTTGTTTGTTATTCTAAAGCATTTTTGTAATACGTACATTATTATTTACTAGTATTTACTTAAAACGGACGCACATAGAAATATGAGTTATTAGCAAGGGTTCTGTAGCCAATTGGCAAACAATCGGAACCCTAATAGTAATTTGATAATCTACGTCTGCGCATTTATTCGTTTGTCGTACGTCATCTGTATGTCGCAGGTATTTGATTCAAAGTGTATCTATCTGAAAATCCTTAAAACCAAAAGACAGCAAAGCCGAAGTCGTGCTATACGACAGAAATATGTGTTATAGCCTAGTGGTTAAAAAACTCGGCCTCTTATTCGAGGAGTCTGAGATTCAAATCCCAGGCACGTACCTCTGACTTTTCTAAATTATGTGCGTGTTAGAAATAGTTAGTTGATTTAATGGTGAAGGAAAACATCCTGAGGAAACGTGCATATCTGAGAGATTAAAAAAATCTCAAAGGTATGTGAAGTTTACCATTACGCACTTGGCCAGCGCGGTGGACTATGGCTTAATCCTTCTCATTTTGGGAGGAGACCCGTGCCCAGGAGTGGGACAGTAATGAGTTGTTGATGATGATGATGATGATATAGTTGAGCCTATAGAAACTTATAATACATGGTGATTGTTATGACATGACCAAGATACGTTTTTACTCTTTATTTTACTTTTTACTACAAATTTTGTAAGCAAAATAATTTAATTTAACTAACAAGAATTAAAATACCTATTAATTTTACGAAACCTGAATAAAACATATTTTTTTCCAACTTGAAACTTAGAATGATCTCGACAAAATATATCTGAGTGGCCGCTCTACTTGATTGAAATCACGAAGAGTGCTTTATGCTCTAATTTGTAAGAAACACGATACAAAAGATATGCTCTCTGCAATATTTTTTACTTGGTCAACCATTATAGCGAGTTTGAATAATGAAAGCTTTTAGCAGAACGCTTTTAATAGCAGATTTCTTTAACTACCTGTTTTGAATGCGCGTATTACGCATGAAGTACTCGTTAAGCCCTAGAAAACGTACTTTTCTTAAAAAATAAGAAGAAAATGTTTTAAGAAGTTAAAAAAGTATACAAGTATGAAAATATTCGCGTTACTTAAGTGCGATAATAGATGGCGTTGGATACAGCAACAAAATGACAGGGCTTTTCTAAAGGATACATATACATATTAACTATGTTTAAAAATTAAACATTACAATTCAGTTAATCATCTGTAATACTGTATTATAAACTATCAAATACAATGTTTTAATACTAGAGATTATAACCAACAAGCAATCAACTTTGAGTACTTACTACTCCGACTACTTCTCGTTATATACCATAGTACCTATCATCTTCAATGGAATTAGACGTGAATGAATGCGGCTTGATACGATAAAGATGCATGGCTACTTCCTTTTAATAACATCCTCATTCTGTGATGAGTACTTTGGTCGGATCAGCATTCTATTGTCGCTGTGTGCCTAGTACCCGCGTTCGGTGTGCACGTTTGCTCATTAGATAACATTATGTGTTTGTCAATAAGAAAGTATTGTTTATTATTAGTTTATCTTTCTCTGTCTAAAGTTCAAAGTGCTCCGAAAAAACAAAGCTACTCAGAATTGCGATCATGCAATATAAGTGACCTCGCGGATGAAATTGCGTCTTACGAATCTGTGGTTAAGGATATAATCGATTATGTGGTATCTGGACCATTTAAAGGATATACTTATGACGAGTAAGTATATTATACTGTTATTAATTATTGATAATTGTGTGAATTTCATTTCGAGTATTACAACAGAATTAAGAAAAAAAACATTAAAATTTTAAGGTCACTGCCGCCCCCGGGCATCTGTTAATAATATTTAATTAGGATAGGCAAAAGCGACTACATTTACCTGTCAGTCTGTTAAAGTTTACTACAGGATTTGTAAGCTTGTGCTTAATTGACTCCTCCGGCGGTCCTGTAAGTGCTAAATATATTTTATATAAATGTGTATAGTATATAACGAACGGATTAATTGCTTAATTAATTCAACACGTATTGAATTTGCACTTACCGTTTTACCATAAGACAATTTTCACGGGAAATATATTTCTAAGTTGCTCCCACCTTATTTTTTATTGAGGTATGATTATCATTGTTCAGTTTTGGCGGTATTTTTTTCTCATATAAAATTTGATTTTCTTTCTTTCTTTATTTTTTTCTTTTTTTTTTTCTTCATTTCTTCCTTAACGTTTATCAAAGAATAAAATTGAATCTGAATAACATTATTAGCTCTCCATTAATTCCGCTCCACTTAACGTGATACGTTAGATGGCAAACAGCCGAAATTTATTTACGTATCTTCGAATTTGATAAGATACAAATAAAGTCTTCTAAGCCTGTTACACCATTATCCGGTCCATGAGAGCTAAGTGCCTATCGGATGTCTTTCAAGAAAATGAGTACAGACATTTTCGACAGCCGACGATATTTTTGCGTCTGATAAGATAGACGCACAGTAAAAGAGCTCTGCCTTATCACAACATCACAATATAGCGTAGGAGCGCGCAGAAAAATGAATTCGTTCACCCGAATTCTTATAACCCTTTTTATTATAAGTGTTTGTAAGGCGAAATTTTTGCCGAAAAATTCAAATTCTTGCCGGGCGTTGTTAGGAGATGAGTTGGTAAACGAAATTGCCTCGTACGAGGACGTAAAAAATGAAATACTCAAATATGTTTTGGAAGGAGACTTCAAAGGCACGACTTATGACGAGTAAGTGGTTTTTGGCACGATGCTTGTGGTGATTGGGTAAGAAATAGTGTTATTGAAGTCTTCATAAATATATAAATATAAGGATATTTTGGAAAAACATGTTAAAAATCGTACTTACTATAGGGAAAACTTACAAGATTTTATTAGTTTAATTCCTTTGTTATTCTTAACTTTTGTGACTGAAATTTGAG
>DWIJ01000848.1:0-10028 GCA_018248315.1 Chioides albofasciatus | reverse complement strand
TGGAACACTGCACAGCAGGCTAGTGTGTAGAGTACGCCCGATATCGCCCCGATCGCCCCGTCGCGCGTCGGCTCCTAAATCGGCCCTGCCGCAGGGATGTGGGTAGCCGCTTTTACGTTTTCTTTTCATGAAATTCAGTAAAAATGTACAAGCCAAAATTGACCATACAATAAAATTTAAGGTTTCTTTTGGGACAAGTCGACAAAGGTATTTAAATAGATTTATCCATTACCGCAATAGCATTTTACTTATAATTAACGTTTGTTACACTGTAATATTGCTTATTGAATTCTTATTTACACAATACAAGGTGCTTGTTGGAAAAGTTAGGACAATAAGTCCTCATTAACAGATGTGTTACAATCAGTAAAATATGATTCTATATATTATGACGTATACGTATTAAATTTTAAACATTTCTGCTGCTTGGCAGTTAAATGTAATAACAGAGCCAATGATATTGTTTTTGACGTCGATCTTTCAACATTCAATATTACACAGATTTAACAAAATTTTTGCGCAGAAATAAAATACTTACTGCATAAAAAATTGAAGTCAAACATTTTATTCTGAAGTAGAATTTCTGTTTAACAAATTAAAAACTGTAGTGCATCGTAAATACTTATGCACGACCATTTCTTTTCAAATTCCAAGCAAACTTCCTATTATACTACTTCTAAGGAACTTAGCTTGGCCCACCTAAATATGACACAAGAAAAGGAGCAATATTAAGAGGCTATATTGTACTGAAATTAACACAGAGGTTATAAAACATGCCACAAAATGGCGGAAGAGCACGCAATGCGGCACTCTGTTATTTCTTATTGATGATTAATACTTTACTCGTGATTATTTTAAGAGGGATGTAATCGATTAGCGATGATAGCTTTAAAGTGATTTTTTAGTTTAAACTAGGGTTTTAGAGTATAAAACCCAGGGCTTAAAAGTTTGAAGTGGTTTACTTATTACAAATTAATTGTGACTAGTTTAAAGCGTGAAGGAAAATACCGCGAGGAAATAAACCTACTTGCGTTAAGAATCCTACAGAAATACTAGGGTCAAAAGTGTATGAAGCTTACTCCAGCATTTGGCCAGCGTGGTGGGCTAAGGATCTTTACGAGTCTGAGAGGAAATATTTGACAAAACCGGGACAGTGTCGGATAGATGAAGTCTTTTATAGAGATCAAATCATCAAGTTTCGATGATCTTAGATTCAACGGAACGAGGGACTAGTGCCTCTGTTTCTGGAACCAAATAGAGTTCAAGCACTTCTGTATATAATTGTAGATAATAAACACACGCAAACAACAATCGCAATAGAGCAAGTAATAAGCGCATGCACGCGAGCATACATTCAAACAAGTACAATAATATGTCGGACGATCAATACCTAGAAATCTGGAAAGGAAAAGAAATCGGTCGCTACGTCGCAAGGTTCTTTAGAATAATAGATTTTACGATATTAAGAAATGACAGTCTATGAATAGCTACAATCGATCTGATGATCAATGATCTCTACCGCTCTTAGTCTATAATGAGCCCTAAATAGGATTGTAGTCCTATCGGAGTTGGCCACAGATTCATTGCTAACCTTATAATTTAGTTACGACATTCGTATCATTGGGTCTATCACCGAAAACGCTGTAGAACGGTTTTTCCAAGCTTCTTTATCGTCGAAATATTAAGACAGATTTTCTTTTGCATACATTTAGACAAAAAAGGTTTGAACATCATTTATGTACGAGAAAACTGACGACGACGGGACTTCCCTCAATCTCGCCCCGAGACAATTTTGCATGCTAACGTTACAAACTTTTTCCAATTATTCCCTTTGTGAACTGAATAAGGCGGTGAAACAATTTCGCAACATTTTTGGCCTTTCTTCAAGATTTTCTTTATAAAGCAAGCGTTTCCGCTTGCGACCCAGTTACTGAGTTATGAAAATGGAGGAGCTATGCATGAGCATTGGAACCGTATAATGCCATGAGCGCCGAAGCTCAATTAGTACAATTACAGTGTTCACAAAAATCTGACCCGACTTAGTTGAGGCGATCATCTTAGTCATTAAGAGTGGCAACGTATCAATGATCTTTGGTTTGAGGCTTTGGTTGAAACTTTGTTCCATATAGATCCGGTTAGAGATGTGAAATTAGAATATTTTCGTAGAATTTTGCGAAATTATGTAACGGTAAGCGAAATTTAATCATTTTAATAATAAATTGCAACAGGTAGTTTTTTAGATTAGCTGGTTGTTCGGCGAAGGAGCACTGCGCAAAAGGCTCCAGAAGAATTATACATATTTTGTGAAAAAAAAAAACGTAAAGTTAAGCAAATATACATACATAATTTAATTTGAATCTTATTCGTTTTTTAAATATTATGAAACAATTAAATACAATTTAATCTATGAAAGGAATGACAAGCATAGCCAGTAAAAATAAAAATCATTTTCAAAAAACTTTTAATTATGCTATGTTATGTTAAAATATCGTATGTTTTGGGAACAAGCGCTAGTGAGCGGAAATAATAAATTTCCGCAAACTCGCTATTGTTATAACAAGCCATGGAAATAAGATTGCTATTCAAATCGGTTATTACGTAACCTAATAATAGGAATGAGATATGAGACAATGAAATAAAATGTAAGTACTCACGTACTGTGTATGACTAATGTTGATGTGTGGGTTCAGACATGAATACTTTGATTTGTTGTTAAGTTCTTAGTTCTATGTTTAGAGTGGTCGCTAATTGATATGTCGGTGTACGGAAGGGATCTGGGTTTGATTCTCGCTCTCAAAAAAATCTAAATGATTTAACTTATTTGGCATGGTTTGAGTCATTCTGTATATTTAGATTATCATATTTAGTACGATGGATGTATCCTACTGTACTTAACCCTGCGCCAGGTGCTACAAACATTATATCAACAATTAGGCCACCTAACCCGCAACAAGTCAATGCAAATAAACCTGAGTTTTTCGATCAGACAAAAATATTTAATCGATCATATTTAGTAAGTACCTACGATGGATGTGTCCTTCTGTACTTAACCCTGCGTCAGGTGCTACGAACATTCTATCAACAATTAGCCCATTTAAAACGCAACGGGGCAAAATAAACAAGTCCAATCTGTATCGATTGGTAACAATTCGTTCCATATTTAGTACGATGGATGTGTCCTTCTGTACTTAACCCTGCGTCAGGTGCTACGAACATTCTATCAACAATTAGCCCACTTAACCCGCAACTAGGCGAGGTAAACAAACCCGGGCTTTGTCCACCGAGTTAGCGTGTACCGGCTAAGTGCTACCCGATCCTTGTTAACTTTTTAGGTTAACAAGACGACCGCTGTTTGCTCGCCCGATTATTGGTACAAGGAGCTAGCGCCTTGCTACTACTGAATGGTACAAGTGACAAGAAAGTCTATAATACTATATGGCCCAAGTAGCAAAAACAGTAACACATATTAATTGTCATCTTATTAAATCTTCCTAACTGTACCTTTTTTGTAATATAGGAGTAGCAGACGAGCTTGCTGTATACGGCTGATAGTAAACGGCTACTGCCACCTATAATCAACCCCAGATAAGATTAGATTCCATCCACATCCAAGAGGCCGGCCACAGGTGCGCCGCTACCCTTGAGGACTAAGATGGAATGCTTGGCAAAAGTATGCCTTCCTTACCACACCCTTCACACCAGAACACAGCAGCGCTTAACACTGCTGTTATTAGGCAGAAATAAGTGTGGCGGTGGTGCCGCCGGAGTCGTCCACAGAGGGTTCTACCACCTAACAAAAATACTCTGTTCGTTAAATAATGCCGTCTAATCAAGCACATAATTCAACTCACACGGGTGACAGAATCCTGTCACCCGATAATCCAGAATAAAGGTGGTAGAATCCTGAGTGGTTCGACTCCAGCGGCACCACCGCCAGACCTATTTCTGCCTAATAACAGCAGTGTAAAGCGCTGCTGTGTTCTGGTTTGAAGGGTGTGGTAAGGGAGACATACTTTTTTGAGGCATTCCAGCTTAACCCTCAGGGGTAGCGGAGCTGTGGCCGACCTCAGATAGGAATCTAATCTTATCTGGGGTTGATTACAGATTTCCATGGGCGGTAGTAACCACTTACCATCAGGTGGACTGCATGCTCGTCTCCTACAACCATATTACATAAAAAAGTTACACTCTAAAAATGTTCCTATTACAATTCACCTACTGTGTCGTATACGAGAGATAGTATCAGTTAAATGAGAGCATTTTGTAATATGCCTTTCGTTTAGCGTTGCCGTAATAACTCCACTTACAATATGCATTTATTAGTGTAATGCTCTGAGAATTTATGAACTAATTAAAATTAATCTATTCGTCATGTTGAAATACTAAGTGGCGGTAAAAATACTTTATAATTATGAAATTATAAGGAAGCGATTTTGGTTTTGCGGGGTTATTTATATTTTTAAATTTGTTATTTATTTTCTTGCGATTAAGTTGCTTACTTTCTTTAGCGATATTTTAATTTGATTCATGTATTCTGTTACATGTACTGGCAGTTTTAATTCTTATGTCGTAGAGCTTATTGGTATATCTTCAAAGTATATTTTATTCTTTTGATAAGTTTTCGTGTTAGAAAGAAGGCACTATGTAAGTTATGACAGTTGCCAAAATAAATATAGGTCAATGTTTCCAATTTTCATTTTTTTATTTAAATACTTCCACGTCAATTAACTGAACGAGTTTTTAAGATTTTTTTCCTTGGTTATAAGTACACTTAACAAAATATCGATTTACTTATTTCTTCACATTAATGGTAGCAGAATATCGCTTCAATTAATTGAAATAAAAATGAAAAAAAAAAAAATGTGTGAATAAAAATTTAAGGTTTAACGCAAACTACAGGTTTAATCCACTGGCCAATTATGAGGCAAAATTTCATTTAATAAGGTGTTACTAAAGATGATTGGAAGAAAAAATCCCTTACGTAATCGCACAAATAATAGTTTCTAGTAATTGTTCAGAGAATGTGAACAGTTAACACATAGGAAAGTCGCAAAAAATCGCCGATTACAATTAAGTGATTATGTTCAGAGCAACGCTGAACAAAGGTTTGTTCAATGAAACAATGCTGTATACGGGTATAATTTGAAACTAAGTAGACGTTAGAAAGTCAATTTTACCTAGAAATTAACTACTAATGATACGTTTTGATACACGTCTGTACTGAATATAATTATCTATTTAATTTACTTATTTTGCGTCCGGTTCGCGTGCGGGCGAATTGTGTAACGCATTTATTTGTATTATTTTTAATACGATGCAATCGCGATTAAGTTTCTGTACTTTCCGTATTAAGAGCGTCTTGATTTCCGATTATGTAATGTAGGGAAAGGAATTTTTAAAACCGTATTGCATGTTACCATTTTTAACTACCTCAACTTATTTTATTTGAGTAGTAAGTGTTATCAATGTTTCATCAGATCCATTTCAATTCCGCCACATTACTGCAGAATGGGATTTTCTTTTATACTTTTATTAGATTACTCACGATGTTTGCCTTCAATGATAACACGATTTCACTCCACTAAGCTAAATAAGTGATATTAAATTATAAGGAGTTTGTATATTGTCTTGATTCTAACGGCTTCTTTTTTTTGTCCACAGGTTGTTTTGGTAGCTTCCTTGGCCGTGGTGGCCTTTGCCAGTGAGGAGAAAGGCGCATCAAAAGAGGCGGTAGCCGAAGACAAGAAACAAGAGAAGCGGGGGATTTACGATACCGGCTCTTACGGAGGTCATGAATTCGGCGGTGATGGCGGTCACGAATCTGGCGGTTACGGCGGCGGATACGGCGGTGGTTACGGCGGTCACGAGGGCATCAGCCTCGGCGGTCACGGTGGCGGTCACGAGGGCATAAGTTTCGGAGGTCATGAGGGCATCAGTCTGGGAGGTCATGGTCAGGAAGGCGGCAGCTACGGAGGCGGCAGTTACGGAGGTCACAGTGGCGGAGAGTTCGGAGGCTCCTCTCATGATTCATGGAAGCCCATTTCTGATGACCACCACCATCACCATGAGCACGTTAAGACCATCGAAGTCGTGAAGAAGATCCCTGTGCCCTACACCGTTGAGAAGCACGTTCCTTACACCGTCGAGAAGAAAGTGCCCTATGAAGTCAAAGTACCCGTACCCCAGCCCTACACTGTAGAGAAGAAAGTCCCCGTTACCGTCAAGGAGTACGTCAAATACCCCGTCTACGTACCTGAGCCCTACACCGTCGAAAAGAAGGTCCCATACGAAGTCAAGGTCCATGTCGACAAGCCCTACGAAGTCAAAGTGAAGGTACCCACTCCTTACACCGTCGAAAAGAAGGTGCCTTATGAAGTCAAGGTCCCCGTTCCTCAGCCCTACACTGTCGAGAAGAAGGTCCCAGTCCCCGTTAAGTACGAAGTCAAGGTTCCCCAACCCTACGAAGTAGTCAAGAAAGTACCTTATGAAGTGAAGGTCCCCGTCGACAAGCCATACAACGTGTACGTACCTAAACCCTACCCCGTGCCCGTGGAGAAACCCTACCCAGTAACGGTCCACAAGCCCGTGCCCTACGAAGTCAAGGTCCCAGTCGACAGGCCCTACAAGGTCGAGGTGGAGAAGCCCTACCCCGTCCACATCAAGGTACCCGTACCCAAGCCCTACGACGTGTACAAGAAGATCCCGTACACCGTTGAAAAGAAGGTGCCCTATGAAGTCAAGGTGCCCATTGACAAGCCCTACCCCGTGTACAAAGAAGTGCCAGTTCCTCTCTTGAAGGAGGTGCCCTACCCCGTGAAGGTGCACGTGCCAATTTACTTTAAGAAGGAGGTGGAACATCACCAGCATCAACAGCACCACGGCTGGCATTGAGCTCTGTCGCAGTTGGTCTCACACCAGTACCTTATAGGCTAAGTTCGAAATGTGATTTAGTATTCGTAGTGTATATATTTTACGAAATTGTTACAATCTTGGTGCTACCGCTCACGTTGTATGGTTGTGATGTGTTGTAATAGCTGGTTATAGTATGCCTAGGAAGTCGAATCTGTTGCCGCATAGCTGTTTCAGCGCGCGGTACATGTTTAATGAATGATCTGTTATTATTTTGTTTCTCTTTTGTATGCTTTGTTTTTAATGTACATGTAATTGTAAATGAACGACGTTTACGGTTATAATATGTTGAGGCTGATAAATAAATGTATTATAAACGTTTTGGTGTATTTTTGTCTAGTGCGCTTAGATTTTTTCCGTTATTGTAGTCATTACGCAATTAGTTGATCCTGAGCGATCACTATCGTTGTTGATTTCTTCTAATTTACCCTAAATAAAATAAAAGGCTTCCTTTAAATCACTCTTAGATATAATATGTTACACATAACTTTGGGAAACATTTTTTGGATCGCGTCCTATTAAAGTTCTTTACCGTTAAACTAAAGGATGAGGGCCGTGCAAATAAAGCTCTTATGAGATTGTTGAACAAAAAAGTCTATAAATTTATATTGATGTAGACTAAATTAATCTAAACTACTTGTATTATCGTTATGTCTAGTATGGAAATAGAAACAAAACACTTTCACAAATCGTGGTCGCTAAAGCATAACAAATTCATATTATTATGATGCTTGATGATAAAATAGAGCTAAGCAAATGTTGACAATTTGAAGTAAAATTTTGGAAATAAAATAAATTCTGTTCGTGACTTCACGATTTTGTTAATGGTACAAATATGTTAAATAATGATAACTTCACAACTCAAAATTTATCGGATTCTTTTTCGACAGTCTATCAAAACATTTCGGTAGTTATCAAGATTAGTGCTTCCAGACAGACAGACAGTATATGACATGATATTGTGATATGTTTACTGGTAAATGTAACACTAATAATATATAGATTGTGAAGTTAATGTTTAACGTTCACTGACTATATTGATAGTGTTTTTGAGTAAATGAAATATTTTTTTTTCAAAATGGCTTAATAGGCTAACAAAAATAGGTATTAAAGAACATACAAAATTAAGGATGAGGACAGTACAAAATAGTTACTACTTACTCATATAAACAATAAAGACACCACAAACATATAAGTTAAACACGTAGAAAGTATACAAGTTGAAATGAGTTACATATTTGTAAGAAATTCGATTAGAATGTGCGGAAATGTCCTAGATGAAGAAATTCAGATTGGATTCAATAAGCTTACGATAGTAGAACACAGTAATTTAAATAATTTGAATTCAATTGGTGTATTTATAAATCGTAATGTGAAAGTAAAAATATATTATGTAGAGTCTTAACATTATTATACAAATATTGCATCTGATAATTAAATTTTCTTCATCGCTATATCAAGAATTATACCAGACCAATGAGCACGATTCTAGTTTTTTCTCAAAATGAATTTGTTGAAATTTGTTCTGTAGATGTTTTTTTCGCCAAATCAAAAAAGTTAAAAGATGGTAGAAGCCTTAATGATTTAAATATAACGGTACTCTATTTGTGCTAAACGCTGCTATGTTTTGGTGGTAAGGGAGAGGCGCTTATATGAGTATTAAATTTATATGGGGTGAACCCTGTGGACATGTATTATATGTTCACAGGGGTAGCAGACGTGTTGCTATATATAGTGGCCGACTACATGGTGTGTACATCCAACCTAACCTATCTAGGCTGAACACAGAAGTCCATGGGCGGTAGTAGCCATATACCATTAGGTGAACTGCATGGTATTTTCCTTATTCTATTGTTAATAAATATAAAAAGAACACAATTTGTATCACGCACTCAAATCAATTTCATTTTTCATTGTTACTATCACATGAATACCATAGTAATTTGTATTGCGAAATCTGATATGTATTTCCTAACTATGTTTGCTATTTGGCGTAATTGGTGCATCACGAGATCAGATATGGTGGCTCTAGTTCTGCATTGATGCTTCCGCTTGCAACGTTGTTCAAGGCGAGATCTGGGTGTTGGTGGAATAGACCTAGATGTTTCATTGATATCTTGGTATATAAATAAAGAATTGGATTTAAGATTAAATACTTGTCCTAACTCCTTAGGAGCAGCAAGATATCTGCGATAGTTTTTTTTAGAATGTAGAAGTAGCAGACGAGCATGCACTCCATAGATGTTAAGTCCCTTCTGTCACCCATGGACATTTGCAATCAAACACATATAAGATTCCTATCTGAGGTCGGCCACAGATGCGCTACCCCTGAGGACTAAGGTGGAATGCCTCGGAAAAGTATTAAATGAACATGCAGTCAACCGGCATGTTTCTATCTCCATGCAGAATCTGATATACCTGAGATTTTACATGAAGCCGATTTCAGATAACTTGCCAAATCAATTAATTTGGACGTAATTTGGACTAATTTGGAAATAATTTGAATCAATCAATCAATTTCGAACTAATTTGGACTAATCTTTTCTACCACAACTTAGTTGAATTACGAAAAGTTCTACTACTTTCAAATCGAACAATTTTTATTTGAACAGAATTATTTGTCCAGATTTCAGACTCTAGAGACTAATGTTTGTAATCTGAAAAAAACTGTTACAGATGTATATGTATAAGCAACATTAACTACTTAGCATCTTTATACGCCAGTTTCCTACTTCGATTACATAAAAATAAACTCAGTACTTAACTTAAACTTAGTGTGGAATATACAAGCAGAATGATTCATCAGATTAGTATTGGTTAGTGGCACGGTGACTACGGAATAGTATTCTTACGTAACAGTCTACACCGGTTTTCTTATTTGTACTCATTGAGCAATACGAAATTAAGTGCAATATAAAAAGACAAAAAGGTTACTGATCGTATATTTGATGGTAATTATAAACAATGTATCTAAACAGACTTCAAAAACAAGATATACTTTATGCTTATAAAAGCTATATGCTTTTAAAGGTGGTAGAACCCTCTATGGTTCGACTCAGGCGGCACCACCGCCACACCTATTTCTGCCTTATAACAGCAGTGTTAAGCGCTGCTGTGTT
>DWIJ01000847.1:0-10029 GCA_018248315.1 Chioides albofasciatus | reverse complement strand
TCAAATAGGAATCTAATCTTATCTGGAGTTGATGATAGCATCTTACCATCAGGTTGGCTGCATGCTCGTTTATCTACTACTTCTATATTTAAAAAAGTTTTATAGTATTTAGCCTATAAGTTAACTAATTACTTAACGGCTGGTGCGCCGTTTGACGATCGAAATACGAAGTCGACAGACTTCTCTTACCTAATTGTATTTATTTACCTTTCTATCGAAATAATTTCTCACCTCCCCTCCGTATCTTTGGTTTCTTTAACGCTTCAAATCAAAAGAACGCGGAATGATCCTGTTACGGCAAAGTGTGGCGATGGTACCTCCACAGTCACTGTTTTTTATTCTACATTCGATCTTTGATAAGTCATTAATCGTGAAAAACATGAAAGCCCAACAATAAAAGTAAAAGTACCCAGCATAGTATCTGGTCAAACATTTCTCAAAGACAAAGAAACGGTTCCCGTAGATTACATTCTATTTCAAGACCAGGCCATCATATTTTCCGCTATAGCGAACATCCCGATCGCAGTATATTTGAATAGAGTTAACCCTCTCGGCACGATGATTGATTTCTGTTTACTTTGGGGCAGATCGCAATTTAATATCTTATTGTTAATCGTGGAGTTGTTGACTCTGTTCTGTTCCGCCGCTCTGTTAATTATTATAAACGCCTCAGCTATTGTTTTGTTTGGTTTGTTCAAAGTTTGGGCTGTGTGAACATGGAAATCGATTGCTTGCGTGATGGAAATTGTTTGGATTGTTTTAAAATTGCAATAAATTGTGATATTGGTGCAAATGGAACGTGAATTATTGTAGCGATTCATAAAATACTCATAGAATTTTAATTTAAATTCTTAACGTTTGAATTAAAACTTGTAAAGAATTTAATATTATTTAAATTGAACAATTAACTGTCATATTTTCATTTGGTTTTGTTTGAAAATATACACTTAATTTAAATTTATTAGGTACGTTAATTTAAAACGTAGCATTAAATTTTTAAATGTATTATTACTTATAATCTTTTACTTTTATTTGTCATTATTTTTATTCATGAAAATTAAATAGGGCTTTCTTAATTAACATTTTTACCCTTTACATTAATGAGTTATAGATTTCGTTTCTTAAATTAAACGTTTACTTCACAGGCGTGCATATGGTATATAAATAAATTTTCTGTAATACCTACATGTATAAAATTTATTACGCAAACTTAAAATACGTCCAATCCTAATTTTGACACAACCCGAAGCTTCGCAATAATACATCATCGCGTCAACAAAACTTATGCATTGAAATAATCTAATTTTAAAGTCATCAATCTTTATTTTAGTTGCGGATCCAAACTTCCAACCCCGCCCCTTTCATCTTCCAACTTCCCTATTTAGTCAAGTGTCACGTGAAACCTGTAACCGCAGAAGGGATATGTTTGATTTTAAATGACACACGGATATGTAGAACATCGAATACTGCGCCGAACATATTATTATGAATGTTTTCACGTATGTATATAACGTTCATCAGGTGTTCAATGTAGTAAGTATTTGTAAAATGTACCATAGTATAAGTAGAATACTTTACGTGATGGTGCCGGAATAGCATAACTCCAACCTTTTTTTAAATAAAACAAATAAATAGTATTTTCTAAAAAATGTAGTTATCCAATATTGTCACCAACACGTGGTAAATGTTCAGGAATGCCCATCACAAGGCCGAAAAGAGCATGGTTATTATTGAAGTTTTGCGCTTAAAGTTACAGTGAGTTCAGATGTTTGTTTAAAAATATTTTTATATTTTTCTGTGTTTACATTGCGTGGGCGAAGAAAAAACATTCAATGTTGTTCGTCTTATAATTTTAATGTACCTAAGTTATTATTTCTATACTCAAAAACTGCATAGAGCACTCTTAAAAACATGTCTTTGAATTAAAAACTTTAAGAATGGTTCACATTGTGTTACTCATTAAAAATAAATTACTTAATGGACAAGGAAACAAAGAAAAAGAACTATACTAATTTCATCTTTTGAAACTAAACCACCACCAAACTATTGGTTTAGTACCAGCTAGATAGTCCACACGTCTGTATGTGTGAAGCGCGAAGAAATAATCACATTAGTGTAATTGCGATGCAAGGCGGAAAGTTTGTCCATTAGTCCATATTGATGGGTTTTAAATTGCATCCAGCCCGGTGGGACCAGCCCCATGTTAGTGACATTCAATGGGGTGACGCGACTCATATTTTTTTAGTGTACCAATATCACTGAATCTATTTTATTGCCGTTATGAAACACGGAGTTTCATGAGGTTGAGTGATTTCATTAATTTGAGTGTTCAACTGATTCATATTAGTCGTGAGAAGCAAAAGGCCTTGAAGGTGGTATTTATTCTTTTTCCCAAGAAGTCGTCGGGAGAGACTAAGAGATGGCAGGAGCTTTTGCATGTCAAATTATTATGAATCTTTGTAGGTACCTACTACAGTTACCTACCAATATTCGGAGCCAAAGTGACTACTGTAAGCCGCTACTTCAAGTATCCAGAGGCGGAGTTCTAAGGGCTAATAGGTGAAAAGTTAGCAACGAAAGAGCCTATAACTAAACCTAAATATATCAATATTTTTTATTCTAAAAAAAAATCAAACGCAATGGCACTGCTACAATAAAAAACATATAAAATCTTATTCGAGGACTATAGTAAGACAGATTTATCTAAATGAGTCTTCCTACCTCCTAACACATAATCCTCAGGGATAGAAAAACGTCAACGATCATATAGGATTTCTGGAAACTCGCTGTAGTTACACTATCGTGCCTCTCGAGACGAGGCCTGGGGGCTTGTTGCCCACTAAAAGCCCAAGGGGCATCGCGCGAGGGGAGCGCTGGGTGAAATTCAGAGCCTTTCCAATATGCTCCACGCAAACACCTAGGGATTTATAGTGAGCAAAAATCTTACAAAACTCGTCTTTCCAGAATTCAGGTAAAATTTACTTCTGTCAATACAAAAATACATACTTCCGCTGCTACAAGGTAACAAAGTGGAAGTATAAATCAGCTGGGTTACAAGCATGAAGAAGGCTCTCAAATAAGCAATTCCACGTAATGATAAACATATAAGATACAGATACATATGATCATTTTGTAAGATACGATCTATTTTTCTCAGACAACCTGAATAAGGTGAATCCGAGTAACCGGAGTGTTTGAACGGGTGCCAACTCCGGTAATCACGGCCGAAGTGGGCCAAGAGGCTGCGGTAGAATCGCAGTAAATATAAATTATAGAATCGTTACTGTAAATCTTTATTAGGACTATTATGAGCTCGTCTTCGATAGTTATTCTCGATAGAAATCTCAACTAATTTGCATGGTAGGCTAAACTACCATGCAAATTTGTTCACATTTCTTTAATTCATTTTGGATTTGGGACTAACTATAAGGGTGTATTTACATTTATCTACTTACGTGGATTGGTTCATATACACATGTCGCTTATAACTTTTGGTGATTAATACAATTTCTTTTTAATCGCTTTCTTATATCGTTGTCAATTGTAAATATCTCTAGATATGATCACTAGATTACACTAGACAATTATAAAATATGTAGTAGGCCTGTTCTTAATATTCCTTATAGTCTCGGAACCAGAATAGACCTAAGGTATCCTCTGTACTAAAAGAGGACTTGCAGGGTTGCGGGTGACCACAGTGGGTGCTCAACTGAGTATATTTGAAAACATACAGTTTTAAATACCGAAAAATATAGGATGAGCTAAGGTTCTCCAGGTGAGCCCGAAAGGATCATCGCGCTCGGAGGACTCCGGTCGTATTCCGTTGGAGATCCCGAAGTTCTCCACGTTCCGCTGAGGATGGCCAACGGGTGAGTTAGTGGATATATAGGTAACGTACAACGATAAAACGAAAAACTCATTACAATAATCAACGAACAAGTAATTGAAGTAGGTATACAAACTGTTCGACAAAATTTCAAACCAAATTAATACGATCAGAAATCAAATGATGCACAATTTTGAACGTAGATTAAAACGAACATATCCCTTTGAAATGGAAACCCATTGAAACAAAATCAAATTAGATGTTAACAGTAGACCGAAATGGGCATCGATTTGATCCTGACCATTTGTTTGAAAGGGCACAAAGTGTAAGGGTTTCATTTGGCACGCGTGCAAAAAGCGCTACAAATAAAGGCTGTGTGGCGATGAGGCGTTGCTTAAGCGCTTAAGCGATTTAAGCCAAAGGATTTCACGGCTGACGGATTTCAACGATCCCCGCCTGCGGACACTGACTAGTGGGTATTACGTGTGGAGCAAACGTCAAACGGTTGCTATGGCTTATAGTAATGTAATTAAATTATGTAGTTGTATCCAAAGATGTTTTTCTTATTAACTTTATTAATTTTTTATTTATTGGTTGATTAAAAAGACAAAGCAATAGAATAAATTATTGAAAAGCATAATGTGGACGTGGCCTAATGATTCAATGCTCGCGCATCTGACCTCAGGCTGCCATCGACTATAGATTGTAAGGTGAATACTAAACGATTACCGAAGAATCGCTCAAAAGCACTTTATTCAACCAAATGACAAGTGGCATTCAAATAAAAATAATTAAATAAGTTTAATTCATTACCGTTATTCGTTATTTTCGTATAATGGACTATTATTAATAATCAATTCATTCAATTTTCAAAGATCGACATTTTTTTGTAAGCTAATTGGTTTTGGTCTTTGGCAAGTAAAAATTGGTTAAATTAATTTTACTAGTAACGGCTGTAATTTGTGTCATATTTTGAATTATGTACATGTTAATAACATACTTATTTAGGATAAAAAGATGCGCAAGGGGTTCAGAAACAAAGTATTCATTTATTTACTTTTGTTTGCGTAAAGAACGAATAGGTGATGTGGAGAATGCAGTGGTGGTAATCAAACTACTGCCATGCTTTATGCAATTGAGTCTCTATGGAGCGTTTTTCTAAAGTGGATCACAATTATTATAGCTCGGAAGCACACTTTTTGCGTGACGAAGCTGTCACCTTACCGGTCCGACATGCAATGACCTCCGGAATTGATTTCTAGCCAGACAGATATCTAAATAAAAAATTTAGATTTCTGTTTCGGGTCCGGGTTCTTGTGTAATCTTAGTATGTCTCCAGGGCACATTACGTGCCTTAGACACATGCTAAGCCACGGGAAAATCACAGGAAAATGTAAAAAGATTAGTATACCTATATATGTAATATTAATAGGCACGTATATACTAAATTTCTTGATCATATCAAATTCAATTTTCGTCAAGATTAATTTAAGACTTTTAATAAAGCTATAACATTCAAAGTTCAAGAATATTAAAGCCTGGGGACCTTAGACACCGCCCGCTCACTTACAAACGTATAGGTTATTGAAGATTCCACGATAGAACCTAGACCTAAAGGTTGTGACTAACTCGTAATCTTAGGAACTTATACCTACTGTACAAATGGCTTAATAGTTTGGATATTATCAAAATTTACAACAATTTTAACGATTTGCCCTTCAGAGGACCTAAAAATCTTTCAAAAATATAAAATTCTAATGGAGTTTTAATATTATGTTGAAGGTAATCTTATTAATATTATAATTTTGAATAGCTTGAATGTGATTATTACTTAATTAGTGTATATAATTAACAATAAACGATTGTAAACTATATTGACACAATTCAACAAAGGTAATTATTGACTTTGTATTACTGACATATACTCGAAATTTATATACGATTACATATCTATAAATAAACACACATAATAATTATTGGTTACATTTGTGTCTTTAAGTGGACGTAAATATCTGCAACATAGTTCTAAAATAAGTTTGCGTAATTCAAGTATTTAATTAGTGTTTGATATATTCTATTACTGGAGTATGGGAAACAATTTATAATGACACATGATTTATAATGAACACTATGAGTAGACAAAATCACCCATTCAGTTTTCTCTAGCTTGGATTCGAACCCGGAGCAAACCCCATTCATTCGGTTTTCTCTAGTTTGGATTCGAACCCGAAGCCTGTCAGACCGGCTGTGCAGTCACTTGTATAAATCGTAAATTAGCATCATTTTAAAGTTAGAGATGCCCCTATAAGCTAAGTAGTTGAAAGGTTAAGAACGGTATGGAGGTTACAGAGAAACTCAAGTCAATACCCGATGCGCAAGTTGCTAAGATGTATTGTTTGCGATAAGTACGAGTATATAAGATTTATTCGCTTTTCTATTAAATAATTTCGAAATTTCTGAACTTATAAAATATCTGATTAGCTTCCAATTATTTATAGGATTTTAGTTACACTGACAAGATATCTTATGACTGCGATTTACGACATTGTAGCTAAACTTGTAACGATTCGCGGTATGTGAAGTCTGCCAATACGCACTTGGCCAGCGTGGTAGACTATGGCCCAATCCTTCTCGTTCTGAGAGGAGACCCGTACCCAGCAGTGGGACAATAATTGGATTGTTGATGATGATGATTGATGAACAGCAGTGTTAAAGGCTATGGATCTTTGTAGTGCCAAGCAGTATTAACAAGTTTATGACGAAAGTTGGCACCTATAAAAATCTTAACTACTTTCATCGGTAATGTTGGCAACACTCAACGTCGTTTCTACGGTTTTCACGAATGAAAACGGTAATTGCATAGTTATAGTACATATGTACATATATTTACCGCGTACTTTGGACCTTGGACTTGAAACTTATTATTAATTAAGGTTCAAGTCGTACAAATATACTGTAAAATACTGTGTTGGTAGGTGGAAAAAAGGAAGTTGCTAAAGCTGTGATTTCTACCAGTCTTGATGAAATGAAAGATTTATGTATTTTAAATGAAAACGCAATAGTAACAAAAAATTTTGTGTAACAGACGTTGCTGAAACTGATGGACATAAAGGTTTTGACATCCAATTTTACTTCAAATGATCTTTTGATTAGTTCCTGAAGATTTTTATTCCGTTGTGTCTTATTTTATTGCAATATTCCGGTTGAACAATTCGAAGTTTTAACGCAGAAAATGAGTTTGGTATTAGATGAGAAAAAGTTTTACAAAGAATTAATTATTATTATTATATTAAGTCTAATTTGCGTCCCATTATTATGATATTATCTGATCATTTTTTTTATATAGACATAGCTTCAAATAAATAATGTTGATGTTATATTAATTATATTTCTTCAATGCGGTAATAGATGGCGCTGTTCACAATACTTCAATGTCCTGTTAAAACGGTTGACTTGTGGCCACACCATTCTCAACACATTGTCGCAAAACTACGCGAAAGTGCATTTGGGCCAAATATGGCGAATATTCGCTAAGTGGTATTTTATGGTGCTAGCACATAGGTATTTATTTATGTCGACGTTCCAAACATTCCTGTACGAACGCTTAGTACCCGTAGGAAAGATTCCAAGCGCGGATGAAGAATTCCAAGTATTTATTACAACGTTATTTCGACGTGTTTAGAGAAATGCCGGTGTGATTTATTTTCTGAAATATAATGGATTATTTTAGGACAGGAAATGGCGGAATCTATTCGTGGATAATTAAAATTAGTTTGAATATTTTTGGTAATGTCAACGCACTTTCATTAAACGATCAAGGCGGCCAATAACCAAATTAACAACTAAATTCATGTTGTTGATTTCGGGAAAGAATAGGGATGCCCGATGTTGTAGGAGTGAAATGTAGTCCGTATTAACATGATACGTGGTTTTAATTTATTTATTGTTGAGTCTAAAATCATATAAATGTAGTTCATTACAGTTTTCGTCTAGTCGAAAGTCTTTGTGTGATAGTCCCGTTAAAATAACTTCAACTGTTCTAAGATTAACTCGTAAAGAAACAAATAAACAATATTTCCAATTCATTCATTTGAAAAACAATCCTAAAAAATTAAACATTCAAAATTCAATGTTAATCCGGTTTGTTTAAAAGGATTGAAAATGTTTAAAAGCTTGATTGTACGTTTATCGCTACGGCAATGTTACGTCCGGTAACATTAAAAACCTGTAATGTTACATCATTGGCATAAAATTTGTGTAATGTTACAGATACGTGTCATAAGTAACGGACCACAAAGGCAATTCCATTTACGTTGAAAAGGTGATTCCGACTGGAAAGGTTATCTGGGCTTACAATTATTCTCGTAGGGACATCCCTAACCCTTGTTTTTATTGGCATAGCCCTTTGTAATTACCGTTACGGATCAGTGGCTACTTCCTATTTAGATGTGTGTTTATTTGGGCGTATCTTGGGCGATAGATAGGTTCATGTGTAGTACACATTTTTTATTAGCACATAAAATAATATCTTTTGTCAATATTCTTGGTGCTTTTGGGACTTATTTATATATTTTTTTTACCAGTTTTTTTTTTACATAAACCTCTGACATGGCTAATCTGCCAATATTCTAAATATATTTTAATTTAAATCTATTTTAACGCACATTTTTTTCTTTTATTCAATTAACATTCCCAAAATTTTCTAGAATTTCCACGAAATAAATTCAATTCTACAGTCGTCGAACACTTTAAACCTAAGTGGTATGGAATCACTTTTCATATAATACTTTACTTACGATAAAAACCGCTAAAGGGCCAATTGTAATGAATTCTCCGAAATTTCATATTTGTTTTCCGAAACTAGCAACATTCCTATTATTCCGTAATGAAGCACAAACTAAAATTGATTAACATCGCAAACATGTTGAAAGTCATATTGTACATATTGTATCTACCCTTATGAATAAACTAATAGAGATATAAGTATATGTGTATACATTTACCCTTCTATACAAAGGAAATTAAATAAATTTGCTGAGTTTAATCTCATTATTTGGTCGAAAATAGCTTTTTCAGCAAAATAACGAAACAAATCGTATTACTCCAAAATACATTTTTGTGATACAACTTTTTTTTATCATTTCAGGATCCTTAATCCAAATGAACACCCAGTTGGTCATTGGCCATTGTTGCTCGTACTTATATTGACCATAGTTATAATATAGGAGTGATGAACATGCAGTCCAGCTCATGGTACATGGTACGCCGCTACCCTTGAGGACTAAGCTGGATTGCCTTGGAAAAGTTTGTCCTCCCATCAAATTAGATCACAACTGCGCTTAACACTACTGTTATTAAGCAGAAATAGGTGTGGGTGGTGCCGCCGGAGTCGAAGCACAGCGGCTTCTACCACGTTTCAAATATTCGCTTCTTCCAGTAATGATAAAGTCACTGGCTTGCTAAACTTTTCAAAGCAAAGCACATGATCGGTTTGCCTACGAGCCAGAAAAACATACGCCTCGCTAAAGGCTTTACTCGCTTTTACTCGTTTCAAGGGACATTTCAAACTGTCTAAAACAAGGCCACGAAATTCAAATGTTCGCTTACAGCGTCTATGTTAATTATTGTTGTATTTAATGAATAAAGGAATGCGTGGCGCGGCTTTTCGTATACCGTGTAGAACACTATCGAACGATTATTTACGACGTTCATTTAAAACGTGCCTCGAACCATTCAACGCTAGTGCAAGTTTGTGACTTTGCTTAGTCGCACGGCTGTGCACTAACCAAATTCTGGGATAATTTCGACAGTATGTACATTTCTTTTCACTAATTAAGGCTTGCAACGTTGTCCGACGTATCTTTGAGTGTTACGACTCGTAACCCTCGCATTTAATTTGCTCTTATATGAGATAGATGTATGTGTGACTATGGTGCTGCCGCGACTACCTGAGCTTTAATATGCGATTGTCGGAGGCAGTTGCTGACTACGGACGGCCGTGGTCTCCGGCAACGCTAGCGACTATCGTCGACGTTCGCAGACTGTCGCGTGTCGTCACCGGCAATCGTGTCAACGGTCGCTGTCGACGACGCCGCCAGCAACAACCGACTAGCCGCATGTTGTTAGCAACTGAAGGTGGTAGAGCCCTCTGTGGTTCGACTCCGGCGGCACCACCGCCACACCTATTTCTGCCTAATAACAGC
>DWIJ01000846.1:0-10029 GCA_018248315.1 Chioides albofasciatus | reverse complement strand
TCTACTTTTGACTTATTTGATCATTGTGAAATTCTTTTAATAAATACAGCAAAGTGTATTCATAATTTACTCGTATGTCTCCGATTTTTAGTTGAAGTAGTAAGCGAGCATGCAGTCTACCAAATCTTTATTCTTATTACACAGTTATGCCGTTTACAGCTCTGTCTGAAAAGGGTCATACCGGAGGTTTAACTAAAGAAACTTTCGTCATATCTAGATGACACAGTCTGAGTCTGTCATTTAAAGATGACACAACAAATTAGATAAATTCCGATTTTCTAATACATATTCATACTTGTCTTCAATAGTTGTTGTGTAGGTACTGAGATCATTTCAGAAAAGCATACTCTTACTTTTGAAACATTTTTTGCCAAACAGCATTCTCAAACTAAATTTTAGAAAATATTAACGATATTTAGATCGCTTTTCCTCTTTTTGATCTTTAAATTGGTGTGCAAATAATCAGTGGGTTTCCAGGTTTCCATATTGTATTTTGTTTTGAAACCTGGAATCTGTATTATGCAGGTTATCTATAGGTGGGTGATGTGTGCGGGCGGCCGCGTGATCGCCAATGCAATTACCGGCAAGAGTTGAGCGAGCCCGATAGCGTTATCGCCGATATTACTAACGTAATTACTAATATAAAAGTCTATTACAAAAACTTGTCATAGCCGCTACGATCTCGTTATGTCGCCAACGGGTTGTAAACTTGCAAACTGTTTGTCTATATTTATGGACACCGTATTAAAACACTTTTTGTAATCAACGTTCCATTTTTACATGTATTTGTTATAAAACTAGTTTATCGCACCTTTGCGATTGTAAAGTATTTTTTTCGCATATAAACAAAAGAAATAGATAACACACGGTATAGGAAGGCCGGCCTAATTTAATTAGCGAGTATTGACTGGCAACCCCACGGCTCGTCAACCCACTCCCACCTGCCCGGCTCCTGTCACAAATATTTGCTGATGTCTGTCTGCGGTACACGGGATTCGCATTACAGCCTATACCATTCACGCTACCTTTCTGACTTGATTATTTTTTAAGGTACTGGTTATATTTAGGTCATTCACTGCCTTAATCTACCCTGTAAATAGAACTGTATATGTGATATATAATGTGATAACAGTCTTATTTGCAAAATACTAGCAAATACTTATTAACGTCTGGGAATGACGTGAAGTGCGTTTATTAGGATGCACGGTAACTCAGCATGAATCATGTATGACAAACAGAACTGTGCGGCACTATTGTCCGAGCGATTCAAATGATCTGTGTAGGAATAACTTCGATTCGTGTAACGACCGGGGTCGGTGGCCGTGGCTCGCGGATTGCGTCGTTTTCTCTCCTCTGTCTAAGCATGAGCTCATTTTGATATTTATCTTCGACGGATTATAAAATTGCGGGATGGTGGCGTGCGCATACATTACCATTGCTCGTTGTTATGTGAATAGGAAGACAGCTTGCCTAGCCTCATGGAGGCAACTCGTATGGCAGTTTAATCCCCATACCGGTCAACCGAATGAAGTTATAGGTGCAGTCTTGGGTAGGAATTTTAATATTTGTTATTAGTGTATGTTTTTATTGTCTTATGTGCCTTTTAGTACTTATAACACGGGAAAACCTAGTGTGGGGTTATAAGTATGGAGTTTATAACATTTATTTATTGATCAACTTTTATGACCAACGTTTTATCAAGCCAATACATTCTGATGCAGTAATGCACTCACGATATCAGATATCAGTGATATTGTATTGATCGTATGACCAAACGAAGCCGCACTTTTAATATCACTTTTATTAAATATGTTTTCGTGTGAATTATCACATGAGTATGTTTTTTTGGCGAACGGATTATATAGGTGCTAATGATAAGCCAATACTATTTTTTCCCTTTTGCTTCTCGAAATTATAAGTATCCTGAAATAAGTAAAATTGTTGTTGTTGTAGACAAATATATAAAACCATGGAGGATAATGTTTTTGGAGCGCATGTATGAATGTCTCATTCCTTGGCACGCACTACAGCCCCAACCGCTTGACGGATTTTAACAATGAGGTGTCGCTGGATTTGTCCAAATTGTGAATGTAACCATAGGCTGTTTTAAACAGGCGGGTTTTTGTTTTTATAATGTAAGTAAGTTTGTTTCATTTATTAAAAGGTGAACTTAATAACAATTAATGCTCGAACTTTGACCTCCAATATTTCATGTACCTGGATAAATCGATTTATCTTTAGTCTCCACTATACTTTATCGCACAGCTGCCAGACAGAATGTATTAAAATGTGAATACTACATAATATAGGTACAACTTTAAACGTGCTTCAATTCAAAGAAATCTGTTAATAAAAGCGGCGGTATGCGAGTCGAATTGTGTAGATCTATTTGAGTTATGGTCAAACGGGGCGTTAGGTTCTATACAAAACCAGTCCAGGCTTGGTAAGGGCATGTGGCACTTGTTGCGTAGGACCCGGATAGCCGTTTGCATACAAACTCGACGTGCGGGGTGATTTGTCGCGCGATGGTAACGAGACTTGCGCTCGATGCGAAACGAGTGATTAATAATGCGGAACCCGGGGCATGAGCCACGAGTGCACCGGCAAACAAAAAGCTCGCGCGATCGATAACGCAAGCACTAAAGATACGGCAAGCGCTAGGGTGCGCGGGGAAGTATCTACTCGAACGAAAGATGCACCATACATCTAGTATATGTCGGTTGGGAAGGGGTATTTCCATTCCATTCATTCATTATACCCTTTTATGCAATGATAAAAAGTACAGAAATTGTAATTACGTGCTTACGTCTATGTACGCGTCAGTTGGTTCACGATTTTATAGAAACCAACTTATTTCAAATATAGGCGTTTGTATGAAAATGATAGCTTTTGTTTAGTATATTCAATATTAAAGACAGATCTGGCATATCCATTCGACAAGACCATACAATGAGCTATCTACTTACGCTGCAAACAAGAACGAGTCAGTCTTGGAATGCGCTATCGATTTTAGCTGCATCACTTGTCACACTTATCACGTTGAAATACGACGGCTTTGTGGTGCATTTTATTCCTATTTTTACATTATACCAAAATACGCTCGACATCAGTTTCTCCATGAAAATCAAGTCCTTGATATTGTTAAATGTCCGATGTAACTGGAATCCACCTAAAATATAAATTAATGCCACTTGACGTCTGTCAAAGACTAAATGCTAAAAGTTGTTGCAAGGCAGACATATCTACATCAGAATTTCACTTTAATCTATAGGGATAAGAACAAGTTCGTAATAGATATTATAATGGTAGAATTTCTATTCTATTTCGAGTTGATTCCAGATGTCATTGCTTCGTTTAGCTCCGATTAGGATTCATTCAAGTTGCATGCGATTAGAGCTCTACTGATGCAATCACAGATAAGACCTTTATTACCTGTGTACTACCTATGTACGTAGTGCGTTTTGCATTTAGTGATTATTGTAATTTACGGCTATTGCGCGTTTCCCGGAACTTGCATTCAACGCTCGTCCCGATTCTCATCTTTCACTTCACATTCAATTCCACCGTAATTCGGCTCGTTTTACGAATGTGCCAACGGACCACATGAGTCACATTGTTAGCCGGAATTGTGACAGGGACGTAGTCGCAGAACACTCCAAACTTTACTTCGTTTTCAAGTTTTTCGAACGTCAACCAAAAAAGACTTAGCAGACGGAGCTCGTTAGTTTAAAATGAATTTTTGCGGATGGAGAAATTCGTTCGTTATATTTTCTTGTTAAGAATATATTTCCCGAACAAGTTTAAAATTTAATCCTAACAAAAATATGACGCAACTAAACGCTGAATTCAAATGAAAACCGGATACTTACATAAAACAGTTATATGCACACAGCACGTATACCGCTGTAAACTAGCTCTGAATGGTGCAGACATATGGAGTGGGAAATGCTCGTTACTGCATTAAATGCAAACATCGGTAAAATCTGCAACACGACTACTGAAAACTGCAGAGGTGCGACACGGGCCATCCACCCAACGAGCGGCCGTCCAATTACGCGAGATGCAGGGTTGACGAATTTTACTTCTGACTGTCGATGCTTATTTAATATTCCTCACTTGTTAGTTGATTCAAATTTGTGCTTGCAAAATTTTGACAATTAAAAATAAATGTAGAGTTTGTACCTACTGTACACATCTTTATAAACATGTAATTTTCTGTGATTACTTATTCAACTGGAATTTTGAATGAGTCATTCATTCGACGCTTTTTCGTCGCACGGATTACCTAACGACATTGTGAAAAAATTAAACTAGTATAGCCAGTTTAACGCGCTGGTTTAATTGACATCCCATCTTAATATAGGGCAAATAGGGAAATCTTCGACTGCAGCCCTGCGCGTGGCCAATCGGATGGGCGGCGGACGCTGCGAGCGTTAATTAGAGGGACTCCCGGCCGCGCAGGGCTTCCTATAACTCCGACGTGCTCTCCCGTGCTCGCCGCCCTCGCTAACCAATTACCGGCCAACTGATGAACGCCGAGCGTGCATAAAACTTCCCACTCGATTCCATTACGCATCGCCGGAGCCGAGCACACATACCATTTGCCAAGCTTTCATATAATAGTTTTTTATTCATTACCTCCGACGAGGGACAGGTACGATACGAGACAAACTTTATAATACATTTGTTGGAACAACAGTAAAAACAAGAGTACGTTTCATGATTTTACTTTTACTGTACACTGCATAATACAGAGACAAGTTTAATTTAATCAGGCTCTTTATTACTATCACTGACGATGGTAATAGATATATCCCGAAGGATCTCATTCCACTTAAAACGTCGCTGCGGGCAGCAGACAGGCATCGATTTTTACTTCAGCGCTATAATTGCGTCTTCAGCCTGTATCCCGTTACGACAGGAGAGAAATGTATTCGTCGAAACAAATAAATATCCCGAGCGAATGACTACATGCTAAGGCGACGTTTACGGATAGGATGACATTGTAAGAAAAGACTTACATGGACATTTCAGATATCTTATATCTAAGTGAAAGCTCTTAGGGCGGCCGGCTGTTGTTTGTCATGTGTCGCGTCGATGGCGGATCGGAGGCCTCGCCCGCAGACGCCGCGCGGACGCCCGGCTTAAGTGGCTGTGTCGAGTTTGTTTTCCGAAGATAATGTATCTGTAAATATAAGCCGCCTCTCGACGCTTTCACGCTCGAGAAGCTTATTTGCGTATACGTTTAATTAACACTTCAGCGTTAGAGTGGATTTAAATATTCCTATCGAACTAGATTATAATATGTACGTTTTGCAGCTGTCGTAATGTCGCTTTTCCGGTGACCGCATATAATAGTGTTTGCAAATTATGTGTATGTCCGTGATGCAATAAATGTATCGGCAAGGAGGCGTCCCAGTACAGTTAAACCGCAGCCGCACAGCCGCGGTGTCGGGTTCGATTCCCACTTGCACAACGCTTGCATTCCGCACGCGGCGCACGTACGACCCATTCCCCCGATTGGATCTAGCGGAATGTCGTGTTTTGATTGATCAAATTGAATTCATTTCATTCCAGAACTGGGTCTATGTATAACATAAACGATTTATGGCAGTAATAAATTCAATGTTTACAATATTTTCCCCGTCTAAGAGGAAATGTATAAGCATTTCGGATAGATTTTTATTACGTCCTTTAGAACAAAATAGTGTCGAAATATTTTTTGCAAAAGTAAAACGAAATGAAAAATCTGAACGTTACCTTGGATTTGTTCCGATTGAAATTAACGACCATACCAGTCGGAATGCAAGTAATATTAAAAGGATATTCTAATTCCGCCCACGCGAGCGATATCGTGGGTGAAATTCAATTTATAATATTGTGCAATCATGGAAGTATTCGGTAATATCCGAGTACTGCGGCGGTTTAAACGTTGCCGTCTGTAGGCTTTACATGGCTCTAATATATTATGTAGTTGAACAGTTCGTCGGAGCTCTGAGTGGAAACTGCACTGCAATGGCGGCGCTGCTATGGGGGGCCGCCCCCTGCCTACCTCCAGGAAAGCCCTGGTATACGGCATTACTTTGTACTGAATTGACGTATAGATAGATAGATCTACGTGCACACTCAGCCCGATGTATATTGAATCTAGACGTAATAACTTTACAGCGTTATTCTATTACGCCTTTTTGCTCGCGCTGTCTCCGTGTTTCAAGCTCGGCATTCTTGACTTTGCGTATTATAGAGCGGAGTAGCAAAAAATATAATTAGTTAGATGTACCTACTCGTGTTTTAAAGGTCCGTGTTTCGAATATCGGGCACTCATTTCTTATTACTAAGTATTTTTTCAATACTTCGGTAGTTGAGATATGGATTTAATCATACCTAAAAGATGTTTGAACAAAAATGTTTTTTTAGTATAAGACTAGCGGTATGCAATTTATATAAACCTAATCTCAATCTTTGCTTAAAATAAACATGTACCTACTACATGTAACAAGCTACGGGAAAAGATAGAAAAAACTTCAAAGTACACAAAGGGCTATGGCAAGCTAAGTACATTCTAACTGCCAACAACAAGAGTTTTTCATCGTGTACCGGGGCACCATTCAGGCTGCACCGACCGGGGGAATTTACCGGAAAATTGCACTTAATCCGTCGACGTCTACTTTCATCGGCTTTCAAACTAAATTTCATGTGCACTTGAGATGCGGCTGGCCGGCTTAAGGATGAACTTTGCGGAGCATATTATGATTAGTATTGGTACGAAATTATTTTAAAAATTCTATTGGCAAAAACAGAGCTTTAGCTCTCCGGTTTTCTTTCGTCTGTTGCGTTCGATAAATGGCGACCTACAATTCTCCGTCGACGTTGACAGTGGACAGGTGCGTTAGGTTTAGTATGCGTCGATGAACCGTGATCCGTTTTTGCGTTGAGTCGTAAGGAACAATGGCCGGCGGCGCATTCCATCCGCATCACCGTTAGCCGGCCGGCAATAATCGCCGCAATGATCGCCCGCCGCCCGCCGGCCCGCCTCGACATGATAAACTGAACTAATAAACATTCAACACTTCCGCGCTCTCCATAAGATTACACCGTCCACAGTCTCTACTTTCCGTTCCACACGCCGTCACTTGTACATGTTACACTTTCAGTGTAATTTGCATACAACTAAGTAAATGGAAATAAATAACTTACGATATATACGATACGATTAAAATGGAATGATTTATTGCACAATTATGTTAATTACACTTAACGTTACGATTTGATTTAAGATCTTGTCCGTATAGCAATATTTATTACAACTTACGTACTTTTTTGGTTTCTTAAGTATAAAATCAACAGTACCTACTAGTTGACTCATTTACATAATTTATTTTGAACGAGTATGAAAACGTTTAAAAACAATTTTTGCTTTTGTCCTAGATATTATATAACTCCAGATATGGAGACACGAGATAATTCGAACAACCTTTTATAAAGTTGGGCTAGTATCCAAACTCGTCGGGTGAGAGTAGACGGGGCGCGGTTGGCTTCGAGCCAGACCAAACAGGGTAAAAAGCAAGGGCGGCGGCGTCGACCGCGCCCTGAAATAGCGAGCAAAGTCAAGGCGTGTGTCTGCTGCGCCTAGAGGCGCTGAACGCCGCTGTCGGCACTCCGCTCTACGCGAGTGTATGCCGCCATTAGACACACCCCGACTGGGGAGTGCCGGTTAGTGTTTCGCGGTGAGGCTACTAAACTAACAGTCTAATTTAGACGCATAAATATAATTAACACGACAACAACCCAGCTAGGTAATAATGTCATCGCAGGTGACGCAATCGTCACATAATTGCGAAAAATTCACGCGAACCTAGTTTAATATACGCCAGCTGCTCCCTTGAATATTTAATAAGACTTCAAATCTCATAGGGTTCGGATGTATTAGTCATTGAGGGAAAGCAAACGCAAACAGTTTAATTATTTTATAGGCGTGAAGTTACTTCATGGTACATAGAGCGACGCATATGTATGTGGGACAATAGCGGTAGGCTGACTCACGGCGAGCTTAAGACTGAACAAGGACATCCTCACGCAGCCTGGGCTGTGCCTAATGGAAACATAAACATCGTTACTCCATATCCGTCGGCTCTATTCACCATTGTGCTGCAACAAATTGCAGACATAATAGACTTTGCAACACCGCTGCGTGCTAGATGACACACTGGTATTTTAAGGATAATAATAACGTTGAGAAATTTGTCGTCGACACAATGATCGTTACAGTCATGGCATATAATTGTTTAATTGTTGTCGTTGATATTGTTCTAAGTTTGGTGTTCTCCTTGTCCGCAGATGACTTGAAGGCGGTAGCGAAGCGTTTGATCGTACAGGCAAAGCGGGAGGGCTCCGTAGACAATATATCAGTAATCGTGGTGTTCTTGAAGAACCCGCGTGATATAGTCGCCGACAACTGCCCGCCCATGGACCTTGGGTAAGTAACATTACTATTTCTCAATTTTCAATAGATCGCTAAAAATAAACCTTGTACTATAGAATACTGCTGTGAAAATCTGATTGCGGTTTACAGACTGGGATTACGAGTTACAACATTTCTGAAACCACATGTTATACCGAGCTCTGCTGTCGTAATAATATTTCTGAACCCCTTCGAGAAATCCGATTTCTTTTTGTTATTCAGCAAGGTCCCAGGGATAAACCTCTTATATAAGCATTTTTTGTAAATCTAACGCTAAGCAAATCTAAATGTGAAGATATTTTAGTTACATAGATATTCATGTGGGTAAATTTGTGGAATGGGAGCGTTGAGCACCGGATATTCAAACCAGAACTAAATTCGTATAATCAGCTTGTAATGTCATAATAATGCACGATTCCATCATATTTATAGTTATGCTGTGAGATAACCACATTTCTTGTAAACTGCTAAAAGAACCTTGAGAATTGTAGAGTTTATTGTCCTCGTACAGTATAGGTATCGCTGTGATAAAATATCAATGGAAGGATTTAATACTGTAGAAAGCAAGTAGCTTTCCTTAATGGTTTAATAATTTGATGCGTAAAATAAAAATAAAATTGGAGTAACACATTTGCATAAACTATTTAAAACCAGACTAAAAGTAAGCATCTTTGCACGGGCGTTAATTTACTTAACGTCTTCGTATTTTAAAACTGGTTTAGTCGTGTGGATAAGAATGACTCCGTAAAACGTGAATATATGTATCTTGTACCCACCGACCTTGGGTAACATCTGTGCTGGCCTATCGTCTCGTCTACGGTCCACCCACAAGTGTGTGAAAACGAAAGTTTTATAACTTTCTACGTGACAGTTGATCTCCGTATCGTGTGGCCGAATGTTTATCGCTCTGATAAGGAGTAGCGGGAATCAGCATGATTTCCATGGAAGCGCACAATTGGCTGCGTGCTTTATCATTATCCTTATACCCATTGTTTTCGATAATCACTGATTACGCTTATATTTTTCGGATGAAATGAGTGCATATCAAAATAAGTAGCTTACAAACCCTCACTCGATAAGTATTTTGCGATAATCAATGCATTTTTACTTGCGAATTAAATTCATTTAGTTAATTTTAGATAATTACATGGACGATAAACACCGAGTATTTATTGGAAGTCTTATACTTTTAAATATTTAAATATATTATTTAACCCGCCTTGCGTCCGTTAATTAAGATTTATATTTGGATAATAAGTATGAGAGTTAAGTAGCGTCAGGTTACCGCTACCACACATGAACAAATATTAATTTGGCAAATGCAAATATTAAAATAATTATTATGAGGTATTATCATATTACATTCAAAGATTAATGACATTTAGCAGCTAGTCTGCCGCATTTACGTCTAATTTAAACATCCATATTTATCGACAAAGATTCATGAGGAGACATTTTGGAGTATAAGTTAGAATCACAAAATGATCATTTCCCATTTTTGTAAACTTTCATCAATTTTGAGTCACTTAGGACCCTTAACCAATTAAAAATTTCCAATCAGGCTGGAC
>DWIJ01000845.1:0-10030 GCA_018248315.1 Chioides albofasciatus | reverse complement strand
AAGTTTATTAAGCGCCCTCCCAAGTTATTTAAACGTACTGCGAATAAATGTTTATTGATTATTTTTAGCCGACGGCAAAGCCTTCGATATTATTTATCGGGTCGATTGCTCCAAATATTACCTGATTATATTATGCCAATTGATAATCATTATAATAAATAATATTTTGTACCAGCAGGTAAATGAAGTATTCAATTAAAGAAACAAAACTTACAAACTTATTTGAAAGCGGATTTAAATTAATGTAAATGCTTCATTTTCATAACTTTTTGTTTATTTTAACTGCTATTTTATCGCAGATATCTTTGTTTATTTATGATTAAGCGATTTATTTTATATACTAGTGACGGTCGCTTTCGCTTTTACGTTTTTCTACAAATTCCACCAGAGCTTTGCCGTGAGAGCTTTTAATGTAAAGCTGGGCTATAATAGCGTTATTAATAAACGTTAAACCGTAAGATTACAATGTCTAGTCATGTATTATTAACGAGATGATGACCAAACGCCACGGGAAGTTTACGCATAGCTTTAATGAATGCAAATTTAATCGTGTTTCACACAATTTGTAACGAAGTTTTTTCTAGATTTTGCGTTGGCCATTTTATCTGCTTAATTTTAGATATAGCAGATTATGAAGATTAGATTCCTATCTGAGATCGGCCACGGATGCGCCGCGCCCTTGATGACTAAGTTGGAAAGTCTCGGTATGGCTCCCTTACCACACAGAGCAGAACACAGCAGCGCTTAACACTGCTGTTATTAGGCAGAAATAGGTGTGGCTTCGATGCCGCCGGAGTCGAACCACAGAGGGTTCTACTACCTTCAAAACCTTTCATAAAGCTTCCGAGAAAATTTAATCATTGCTATACAAAGGTAACCGAGACGACTACTGCTGTCTAAGGCATAGAAACGCATATGTTTCTTTGCACTAGCACTCTAGCAGTTATATAATTTACTTTGTATAGAACAAGTAGTGGTTAGACGATACATTTCTCACGAGGCATTTTCTATTCGAGGCATTTCTATTCTATCCTCAGAGATAGAATCTGCCGACTTCAAGTAAAACTCCAATACTATATATTTGGGGGAGGGGGGGTTTTTAACGTTATTTTATTATTTTAGTACAAATAACATGAAATATGCTTGTTTTCAAACACTTTTTAAAATAAATTTACTGCCTGTACGTTATTTTTCCTTAAATATCTCTTACTATTATCCCCATAAAGAAATTTTTAACAGATACTATTTACTTTTCGTTCATACTTAAAGGTGGTATGGTATGTAGCTCCACTACTCCACATTGATTCCGTGGCATAGTACCCCCCAGTCTGGTTAGGGATACAAATGCACAACAATTAGATGTAAAAAAGATTTCAGGAAAAACTTAAAAGTCCCTATTTTCTATAGATTCGTGTTTTTATTTAACAGATACATCTTTTATTAAACTCTAACGAGGGTATTCGTGAACCCTTTACGGTTTAGTCGGATAGTACGTAACGTGACATATAAAAATGCAATGAGAGCCTAGTGGTTAACAAACTCTGCCTCTCATTGGAGGGGTCCGAGGTTCAAATCCCAAGTTATGTGCGTATTAGAAATTAATTGTCATGTGCTTTAACGGCGAACGAAAACATCGTGAGGAAATTTGCATACCTGAGAGATTTGTAAAAAAAATTTCAAAGGCATGTGAAGTCTACCAATACGCACTTGGCTAGCGCTGTGGTCTATGGCCTAATCCCGCCTTTTATTAGAGTCTCTTACCACACCCTTCTAACTAGAATACTTCAGTGATACATAGACAGAAATAGGCGTGTCACGATAAATTGTACCATTGAATACCAAGAATGGCGCGTAGATTTAATAAAAACAGTGTAAACCTCAGAAAAAGAAGTGAGACTTGAAGAGTGCCCCTAGACTATTATAAATCGTTGGAAGTTCAGGTAAATTCTATATTTATTTCCAAGGTACGTCCATAACCTTTATCATGTAAACTAGGTACCGTAGTCTCGTAGATATTGTACCGGCAACGTTACCCCTAAAATATGTATGAGACAAACGCTCCAGCTCGACTACACTGGATGTACTACTCCTACGCTATTCCATGTGATATGTATGACGCCATTCGTTTTAAATTGTTCTTTGTTCTGTATGTAAAAATATTCTTTTACTAGCTTCTGATCCTAGCTTTAATGGATGTTTACGTCTAAATTAGTGACGGTAAATTAAATTATGTGAGTTTTGTTAACTCTCACTCACTCATCTCACTCGCCTTACTAATTCGTTGTCATAGCAATACGACCATGTTTTATAGCTACTTTATGTAGAGAAAATTAGATTCGAATTGCGGTCAGATTTTCTTATAAGATTAAAGTAGCAAACTAGCATGAATATATCACTCCGTATGGAACAAGGGTTCTATTTAAAACCGAGCATAGAGTTACGTTGGAATAGCTGAGGACAGAGATGGTCTACATAAATAAGTCAGGCGGTATTCACACCATTTAATAAAATGGTGGAGGTTATATCTTTAAATTTTGAAGATGGTAGACCCCTCTATGTTCCGCCTCCGGCGGCACCACCGCCACACCTATTTCTGCCTAATAACAGTAGTGTTAAGCGTTGCTGTGTTCTGGTTTGAAGGGTGTAAGGGAGACATACTTTTTTGAGGCATACCAGCTTAGTCCTCAGGGGAATCTGGGTTTGATTATAGATGTCCATGGGCAGCATTAGTCACTTACCATCAGGTGGACTGCATGCTCGTCTGCTACTTCCATATTATATAAAAAAAAACACTCTTCAAACCAGAACATAGCAGCGTTACATTAAAAGAAATAGATATAACATTAGTATTGCCCTAGTAGGGCTTAAAAAAATCACCTAAAACTTCATATCAAAAACGATTACAAACTAAACATTACAAGTTACTAGACTGAAACTTAATGAAGCCGAATAATATAATAGAGATGACATAGAAACCACTAATCTCCATAAGCCGACAAAGCCTGGACCTGCATCAGGGGACGGATTAGGAGGCTTCAACATGCGGAGGCGGATAGCCTTAGAGAAATTATGTTGTGCCTACTTGTGACCTCCATGCCTTATTACAAATAAAACGGGTTTATACAGTCTACTTGTGAAAATACAAATAAAACACATATAAAACGTTAATATTAAACTTCGATATTATAAATGGGAAGTCGAAAGCTAAATAGAATTTGAAGGTAAAACCCTTTGTGATTCGACTCCGAAGGCACTACCGCCACACTAAATTCGACTTTTACTGGCAAAAGAGAAGCATCTTATTGGCGTGGTAAGAGAAGCATCTTATTGGCGTGTTAAGAGAAGCAGTACTTATCGGAGGCGTTCCAATTTAGTCTTAGGCAACGCACCTACAGCTTACCCCAGGTAGGATCTAATCTTATCGGGGGTTTAATTACAGATAGTCTTGGGCGGCACACGTACCACTTACCATCAGGTATACTACACGCTCATTTACTAATTGAAAGTAATTGAAAATAGCCACATAGGATCATAAAATCGATCGTCCTCAGCGCATTACTGTCCCACTGCTAGGCACGCGAATTTTTTCGCGACGAATATGTGGTATTGAAAAACTTCACACAACCACGAGATTTTTAAGATCTCTCAGGCAAGTAGATCTCCTTACGATGTTTTTCTTAACTTGTATGCACGTAATAATTAATTTCTATAATGCACATAGTTTTAAAAAATCAGGACGTACCTGGACTATCACGGACCTTCCGATTCAGAGGCGGAGTTTCCAACCCCTAGAGTATCACTGCTTCATGAATCTAATAAAATAATTATTTATGTACAATAATCATACATTGTACGAACATCAAACAATAACATTAGGTTTGTGGCACGTACTGCATATAAACACGATAACAAATGTGACGTGTAATGGATAGAAAACTGACGCTTATCTAAACACTAGGCATTATATCTGTCTGACTCAGTAGACTCGTTTGAAATTGACGAATAATATTGTGTTTTCATAATCAACAATGCATACTAAGTATACCAAAATGTTTCATAAATAAACAGTAAATTTTAGATGTCATAACTAAGGCTTCTACGATAGGTCGTCTAAAAATACATTGTTTAGTACCTCAATAAGTTCTTGGATATCTTGGAAAGGTCGTGAGAAATTTGTTTTAGTGGTTATCGAGACTGAAGATGGTACAATTTTGTCTATATAATTTTATAGAACGAAAACGCACAGTCTTCTTGATAGTAAGTAAGCCACCGTTGCCCGTGAACAGATACAACCTACGGAAAAGTGATTCTATATGAAGCCGGTCAAATGCATTGCTATTTTAAAAGACTTTGATGAAGTCTTAAAGGTAGTCAACCGTGAAATGGTTTTATGTGTTTTATTACCTAAGATACCACAGTAGGATCGCCTAGGTTTAACTTTTGCTGACAAAAAGTAGAGAAAAACTACGACCTTTTTACGCCGCTGTACGAAAATATCTTTTTTTCGTCTAGCGGCATAGAGCAACGCCATGTTACTGTATTGTCTTCTATTACACACAAAAATACCTCCATAACCGTATCAACAACTGGTTCCAAAAGAATTATCTGCTATTTCTAAAACGTAAAAATTATAACGTTTACCAGCCGTACTCCAGTAGCCCAGTTACGAATCGCAATCAAGCAATTGAAAGATCAATTCCCTTACGTAAGGTTGGGGTCGAGTCACCAATGTCATTACCAGCTCGGTGTTCTCGTGTAATGGAATTATCCGTCTGGTAGACTACCTCTTGTAGTAGTCTAGTCGGAAATATCTGTGTCATATCATAGAAGACATTTATGTATGCTGGTCGAATTAGTTCGGCTAAATATACTGATGAGTTTTGAAATAACTATCAATTTATTATTGATCGCGACAATAGCAATGATAGCCAGTGGTTGAACTGCGACTTCTTATTTGGGGTCCGATTTTTCAATGTGCGTATTACAAATTAATTAATTATCGCTAGATATAACCGTGAAGGAAACCTCTCAGCCTATGGGGTCTTTAAATATTTCTCAAAAGTGTGTGAAGTCTGCCCTCGTGAGGTCTCATATTTGGCCACCGGGGTGGACTATAGTCTAAACCCGTGAAAGCTTTAGTCTAAGGGAAGGGCCGTGCCCAGTAGTGAGACAGTAATGAGTTGATGACGAATCCGAAAATATAGATTGAGGATCGCAGCATTCTGTCCGACAAATTCTTTTTCATTTCCTTTATTGTTGTCACAGATTGTCTTATGGGTGTCTTCTAAAGGAGAATTGGGCTTTCTATGCCAGAAGTCTATATCTACAGAAAACTAGGAGAACACGTTTAGATACTATTTACACGCTGACTATTTCTTTTAAAATTCCAAAGTTTTAATTTTTACTAACATCTAGTACAATATAAATGAACAGCTTTTAACGTTTACCCGACTAAACGAAAACACATCATCAAATGTTTGCCGAATTCTATTATCCGGACTGGATATCCAGATGTCCCAATTTCAAATATAGTTTGGATCGCAACACTCCATTATTACCGCGTATAAAACGCGCTCATCTCTTTACTTTATGTTACAAGTTCACGATAAATTTTCCTGTTGCTAAACAGAATTGGCACACGAAACCATTTCCTTAAATAGTCTCTTATCAAATCATATGCCGCACGCACAAAACTTTTTTGTTCATTTTTCCCTTTAATATTATTTTTGCTTTGATTTCGTTCAATTAAACCCGCTAAGTCAATTGAAAACCTAAATAAATCATTAAAATAGAAAATCTTCGTAACATTGACGTCTCGGTAGTTCCATAAACAACGCAACACGTTGGAGCTCGTATACCTTACCACTTAAATCGTACAAATCGTGCCAAACTTTGAGAGCTGGTCAAAATGCCAACGAAACTTTTCGAACTGGCGTTTGTCAGATAATGCCTTTTAAGGCTGCCAAATCGAGGGACGGTTGAGTGCTTATGGCTCTCAATCAAAAGTATCGAAGCCCATTCAAGTGGTTTTGAAACGATCTCTGTCCCAAGAGACTGTTCGATTTCCAAATTACTTTACTTACCAAATTTCGAGATTTTTTCACGAACTTAGAACATTATAACTTACACACACAGGTTAAGCATATGTATTGATATCGACAATGAGATGTATAGGCTGACTGAAGTCAACCACATATGCATTATTTATTACCTTTGGAAATTGGAAGACCTCGTTGATGAATTAGGTATTATGCCTTGATTATCTCACCAGTCGAACCAAAAAGCAATAAGTACCATTCCAAAAAAATGAGAATTATGGTAACGTCACTGTATTACCCGATCCAGTAAAAGCGTCTGATACATAAGACTAGTAACGTATAACAGTATGACTTCATAGTATCGAATTTGCTGCCAAATTTATTCCAGTTCAGGAAAAATATATCCTAGCCTGTTCAAGAGAATTGAGTTCATCACAATATCGACTTCCAATGTTCAATGAAGCAAGTTCTAAACTACTCTTCAGAATAGATGATTTTTAAAGCAATATTTGTCGGAAAACTGTTCTACATAATGGCCTCTTTAAAGCTCCCTCAGTTTCATAAACTGAAGAAGTTTGTCTCTAAAGAAGGAAGAATCATTTTCTGAAAATAACTAAGTTTTAAAATGTAACGCAAGTAATTTGCCTTTTTTTGTAAAGTACTTTTATCATCCCGTTACTACCCCACTACTGGGTCTCTTTTGATAATGTCAAAGGTCACAATTTACTACTCTTATCAAGCAGAGATAGATGGATCATGCGTCTTCGTAAAAATCCCGGCGAAATTCTAAGCACGTAGGTACTCCTGTTTCTTTGTGATATTTTCCTTCAGCGTCGAATTACAATAATTTCTTATAAGAGACTAATTAGAACCTTAAATTCGACCACAGAACTACATAACGGAAGCTATCACCGCTTTTATTCAATATTTTTGATATAATATATTCCGCGTAAAACAAAACAAATGTTTACAATTTCTCACTTTAATTATTTCCAGGCAAAAATCCAAGTATATTTACACCCCGAAATTGGAGATACTTCAGATCAGATTTCCAATTATGAGACGGACTTTAATATCTTCAAATATTTTCTTTCCGTGCTGAAATTTTGTATTTTTGGCGCTTTGGGAAATTTGATGAGACTTAAAAATATATTTTTGATAATATTATCAGATTTGACATCGACACTATTTGGTATGAAGCGGTATCATATTTATCTTATCTATTTCCAAAATTGTCTACCGTTTCATACTTCAATCAAGCGAACCAAACAAGCTGGGTTTTAGGCAGACAAAACCCAGTTTCTTGTTCAGGAAAAGACCAACTTTGATGACATGATCGATGTCATCAGCAAATGGAGTCACGTTTGCAACTTTGCTACTACCAGCAGAAAGAGCATAACCTCAGAGGGCACGTAGGAGGGCCGTTTCCAATTAAACGAATCGTTCCCACAAGGAAGACGGATACATAGAGACAAATTGAATTCCCTGATAATTACTACCTAACGACGCCCCAACTCATACCATTCATCGCTTAATTGCAGCTTTAAGATATGAAGCACGATGTTCTCCGAAGACCGAGAGAACACTAATCCAACATAATTCCTTCGGGGAAGTTCTCAATATGTTGGAAATGCTTTGCTGGTTAGAACATTGCTTAGTTCCGATTTACTGAGATATATCGTGAATTGCCACCCCATTTATGGACCAGGTTGTAAGATTTTTCTGTAAGATGTAATTGTATCTATTGCATTCTTAGTACTCGCACATTATCCGTATCACAGAAATACTTTTTATAAGTTTAAAATCCTATTACGTTACACGATTCTAAAAAAGTAACAAAGAACATGCCGTCCATTTATTTTAAAATTGAGGCTTCTACCTGTTACCAAATATACCACAGAAGACCTACTTGAACTTCATCTATGATATACTTGTAATGTCTATTACCGTTGAAAAATACAATGTCTCACCTAAATGTATAATACTACATCACCTCTTTACACCACTCTTTAAAATAGAATACGCTATACAGTATACACTGCTGCAATGAGCGGTAAAGGCCTCCAACGATGGAACTGGAATCGAAACAAAAAATTAAACGGCATAAGTACTTCTGCGCTATTATACCTAATTGTTTGAACTTCACAAATTATAGGAAAGTGCGTCACAATACTAAGTAAACTACCTTGTTAACAAATCCGTACTTTGTTATGGCTTCTTCAAGTTCATGTGGGTATTAGTCACTCATTTCTTTATCTGTCCACGTAATTATATCTCCCAACGCTTACACTTGTCTTAATAAAGGCCACGGTAACCTAAATACGATCCCATGCCATTCATAACATGCTATGAATTCCAACGACATCCTTCACAGCAAAATATGCAATTCGAGCTGCTAGATATTACACTTGACTCAATAAAAAAGCAATATCCTCACACAACACGGGAGATATGTCAGCGTAATGCTCGGCTGTGAGATCACGTCTTACGTCACCCTTATTTACACCAGCCTCGACATTGTTTTCCTTTTATCGACGCGACTAAACATAGAAACTCGAAATCAGTGTGTTATCTATTGATTTGTGTCCACATTCCGTAGTAGGTTCATTGAGTATGTCTGTGAGAACTTCAAACGTTTCTGAAGCCTCAGGGAAAGCTATGAAGGAAAATGTAAAGGAAAGTCTTGGCGGAAAAGGTTCTAAAATTAAGTATATCTTCAATGAGCTATTAAATATAAAGAGAACTCCGACAATAGACTTGAAATAAATTAAGACGGCAATAAAGAAGAGAAGCCGCATGAGTACGACTTAAAAATAACTTTATTATAATAAAATCTTCAATGTAAAAGTTTATTGTCAAAGTGGTAATTATATGAGACGGTATTTTCTACTCAAATAAAACCATTGTTCAATTTTATTTTTATTAATTCATACTTAATGACTCTACCAAATCTCGAGTGCCAATAAGGGCTCCCTTAGTCGAACTGCATGTTTGCAATTGATACAGTAACACGCTATCACAACTCGAACTGCACGCAGTTGTTACGCTTTCACTTTATATATTTAATGCTATTTTTTATTAGTTGATAGTTGCTGATGTCAGAATCTAATTAATTCCTTCCACCACTGAAATAAATCTTCCTTCAATATCTCTTCCTCTTTACTAGTTTCAAAGGTGTTGATACAAATACAATAGATACAATAAAATTTGAATGAAACCCCTCTAACCCAATTCTGTTTTATGCAAAAGCGTCCACTAACCATAACGAGATTTTCCGCCCTGTCAACACTCCCCGGGGCATTTTGCCGTGTGTGGCAAAATATTGCCATTTTATTCACCACAATATGGCAAACGCGACAAGTAATTTAATACGTTCTATACCAACGAAATTTATAATTCACGACTACAAATTGAAAAGTACTTTCAATATACACGAAGTGCATTTGAAGATAAACCTTTATTTCGTTATTCCAAATTGATTGTTATTAAATGCCAGAATGTACTTGTAAATGAAAATAAAGATTCTTTCTTATATAGAAATCTTAAATTGTAATGATTCTACCAGTGGCAATAGTATTGTCAGTTTCATTCCAATTTGAATTTGTTTCATCTTTTCCATTTTATTTAAATTGACTTTTTTATTCAGCAAAATTATTACTTGTTTTTGGCCAACTTATTTTTCTTATACTAAATGGAAAAAATCACTTGTGCATACATATGGTATGTGATCACAACGACCTTGCGTGACTCGTATAGACTTGGCTATTTAATGCGTTACATCATTCACCTTAATTTCAAAGTTACATCGCAAAATAACTTGAAATTCAATGTCATATATCAATGTATTTTTGTAATATAACAATTGATTGCTTCGTATTTTAATTGCAGTTCCGTCGGTATGTAGAAAAGGACTTTCAAAATTCTTTGAAATCCTGGAGTCTGTAGCGGATCTTAAAATCAAAAAGGTCTAAAAGTAAAGGAAAAAGGATTTC
>DWIJ01000844.1:0-10032 GCA_018248315.1 Chioides albofasciatus | reverse complement strand
TAAATCTCTCAGGTATGCAGGTTTCCTCACGATGTTTTTCTTCACCGTTAAAGCAAGTGATAATTAATTTCTAATACACACATAATTTAGAAAAGTCGGAGGTGGGTGCCAGGGGTTTGAACCTCGGACCCCTCGAATGAGACGCCGCGTTCCTTAACCACTAAGCTATCACTGCTTTGACCTCAAAGCAGTGATAGCTTAGTATACCAATACATACTTATGTTATTTAATTTTTGAGGTCTAAAAAAGTTTGCCTTATCCTCCCGTACATCTACCCTTTAGAGAGTAACTAAAGTGAAGGCGGATGCACCACTTATAATAATTGCATCCCTCTTTGTGTGTAAGGATAGTTCAATTTAGTCTACAGGGGTAGGTACGTAATTGTGATCAATTTCAGATAAGGCTCCCAGGGTACGAAGACTTGAGTGGGATATATTTTTATAGAAGAAAGAGACTACATCATATATGTAGATACTGCATGTATATATAGTCCATTATATACTAAAAGATATTCATAAACTTTTTAACTTTAGCCTGACTTATCATGAAGAAAGCAAAATTTATTATTAGGAATTTAAATTTTCATAGTAATGCTTCTCTGTCTAATCTTAGAAACAAAAGCTCTTAAACAATTTTACAACAATAAACAAAAATCCTAGCTTGTTATTGTAATAAATAAAATACCCTTGCCAGAACGACATTTCTTATAAACTTTGATAAGAAAAATCGCTGAAACTATACACAAATTGTGTTAAAAAGTACTTCACTGTGTCTCTATATAGAGCCTGCACAAAACTTTGTGAAAATTCGCAATGAATATTTTAAACACAAAACAGCTGTGTTGGAGCTATTGGATGATATAAAGAATTTATACGTATCAGGATTTATAGGGATACGTTATATATTAAAAGTATTTAGTATCGGCTTTGCCGCTATTAATGGACATACAATTTTAACTTGCTTTCTGCCTATGGCTAGCAGTTCCTGCGACAGCGTAAATTCTAAAAAATTAAAATTAATCACGTCAAGCTAAAAACAGGTGTGACAATGGCACCACTGTAGTCATACCTTACTGTTTCTACCAACCTTCAAAATGCGCTTGCGGTTATTTGCGCTTGTGACCAGAAAATCAGACTGAAATTAAAATTATAAAATAGAGTTCAGGTGTATCTTAGTTTATACATTCCCTTAATTTTAAACGCAAGCTTACAAAATTAATCTCACAACTTGTAATGTATTGAATACAAAAAAAAAAGAAAATCGTTCGCTACACGGTCGTACTTGTTTACATTAAATCCTCTGTAAATCTTATTCCTGCAAGCATGTATCTGCTCAATAAATCGGCTTAATTCCAATAGATTAGTAGCAAACAAGATAGATAACGGAACAAAGAGGCTGTTAAGGTATCACGTGCCGGAGTTACATAAAAATCGGTACAAACGTGAAACGCAACCGCTTAACTTTTAAACCGTATACGTGATTCAATTTAGAAGTTGTATCTCGTAGCGAGCTCGAAACTGTCTCTAAGCCATTCAACTTTTCTTCCATATTTTAAGAGGAATGCCTCTGAGTGGCTGCTACTTTGAAATACTTTTTCTATCAGCTTGTTTCGCGGATTTTGTTTGTGTTTTCGCGTTGGTATCGTTTTATCAATTCAAGTGGGGTGTAAAACACATTACTTAGCGATGAAATGTTATCGCAAAGTAAGAGGGTTGTTATTGAAAATGAAGGTCCATTTATATATATTAAACCGTAACCCTTTGATGATATGTAAGTTTCATGTTGTCTTATAAAATAAATATAAAACTGGTAATTAATTTCATTATTCTACTACATTACTTATATTTAAGAAATTTTGTAATCGGCCCGCATGAAGCTCGTCGTTGTGTCCTCCAGCTCATCATGCTTAGGCGATCTCGATGTTTGAAATGTTGACCTCTCACCATCATTCTAGCCATAGTCGTTAGTCAGTAATTTGCCATCTTGCACTCTATTTTACCGCAGTGTTAACATTTTATTGTGTCCGATTTTATTGCTTCTGTTTAACATCTGGTCTGCGCTCCTTTTTTAATTGGTTTCAACAGATTTCCCTTTTAGACGTGAAAAATCTATTTCCTGATGTAGTCAATGGCCAATGGTATATTCACTCGTTAATATGAAGCGTCGTATTCCAATATGCACTCAAACCACGTGTTCAGTGCACTTCTTCAGTGCTTACATTTTTCAATAAGTTCTCTTAAGATCGAATGGTCCATGTTTCACTCTCATTTGGCTTATCTGTGCTCGGGTTAAGCAATTTAGTGCCAAATGTTACAGTAGCTCTTGTTCACCATAATTCTTTAAAGTATTTCCATTTTTTACCAGGTTAAGTGGCACGAACGACCCATGTAGATGTCGTTGCATTTTTTACGTTATCAGCGAAGTGACGATAAGTTTACTCCTTTCAAGTGGGTGATCGGCAAGACGTATAGAATGGTAGCGCACGCGCTTATGCATTAGCATCCTTCTTTGCGTTTCTTATCTGGATTCGATACACCCAAAATAACATTCGACGTTTTTTTTTTGCGTTTCATTTGGAGCATCTTTCTCGATCTTCATGTCAAATATTTTCTTCCACTGGGATTTATTGTGGTTATCATAATTACTCACATCTTCTCGTTCAGATCCCACTTCTGATGTCGGAACAGGATGGCCGAATTAGTTACATTTTTGTGTTCCCGAACCGACATCTTTGTTATTTCTTATTACTTCTTATTTGTCAGGATATTACACAGGTTTAGGAATACAGTCACAGATATTCTTATCACTAACTTATGTCTCTTAACTTAAATACTTCTAGTGCTTTACATAGTCCTTAAATCACTATACTGGGAATACTCTAATTAATTAAACCATAACTAAATGGACACTATCAAAACGGAGACAGTTCCTCGGCGCGTGCGAGTCGACTTCACTCGTCAGCTCCCTAATAAGCTCTGTATGCGTTCGCCCCATACGACCGCCGCACCGAGACTCTGCCGAAGCTCCACCAGTTTCTTTAGGCGTAGCTTGCGTTCTGAAGTACCCATTTGATGACGTCACAGGCGACCACTCCGACATATATATATATATATAAAGTATATCATCTTCTTCTTCTAAATACTAAGTGCATATTATTTCTTTTTTTGCATAACGCATAACGAATCATGTACCTGGTACCTATTAGGAATTTGGAAACATATCCAGAGTACAAATAATAAAATAATAATAAAATGTAAAACAAATCTGCTAATATCATTGATGATAAGTTGTATCTGTCATGACCGTTCCGTATGACATTGGAGTCTACTTTGTAATTCCGTCAATGAAGATTTTGATTCGTTCATATGTTTGAGTTTTCATGAGGCATGTTAGTTGAGTAGACACGAATGTTAGTTACTTGTTTGATACAAAAAATACGATTTTCAATATTCGATATTAGTTCAATAAGTGCACCCATGAGATTCGGCGTTATGGTCCAATACAGCCGGTATAAGCCGTACACGTTTTCAGCATCTGCGAACACTATGAATAGAGAGTATTAAGAAAAGACAATTTCTAAGACACACATTATTAGTATTTATAAACAAAATAGTCAATTGTCATTTTGATTCGAAATGTCATTCGAACATTCGAATAAAATATTTTATCCTGTCGACTTGTTAGCTACGTAATGATAACAGATTTTTTTAAACCAAAAATGGAACCGACTTCAGTATCACTACAAAGTGAAAAATAAATCTAAATATAAGTTGTTTAGGTGGATACTTCTGAAGTCGGCGCTTACGGTGGGCACCGGTTATATCGTGATACACTGATTTAGGTGCCGTGTGACAATAGGTATGTTAAAAAGTTAGAAGTTTCAAGCACCGACTAAGTTGTACTTTGTCTTTCTTACAAGACCTCGCCTTACAAGACCAGAACATATCAGCGGTTAACATACTACTATATGGTAGAAGTGTCTACATGATTGGACAAAATATTTTCATGGGAAAAAATACATGTCAATTTCATTTATTACAATTTGTATTAAGCGTAACCTCTGTGGTCCAAATGCGCATGAACAGACCCGACTCTATATATTTAAAAACTACGGACTTTGTAAAATGCTTTCAAAAGTTAAACCAAGACTTTATGAAACACTTATTTCGCAATATCTTTCGCTCATAATAGTTACATCAAGACTACGTGCTTCGAAACGGGAAGTTAAACACAAAATAAGTGTACATAGTAGGAGAGCCGAAGATGCTAAATTTGTACTTACTCGAGCGTCGTCGGAACCTATTGGGTTGTGTAGATTACATGTTGGAATGAAAAAACGTTATATGAATTTTTTGATTCCGTTGTGGTAAGAGATTCTAGAGGGTTTTAATGATGTAAAAAATGTCAAATGAAAATACTCGAGTTCGTCAAATTAAGGGAAAGGTAGGTTAATTACATGCTTTAAATAATTAATTTGTAATAACCTGACGATTGGAACGTGGTATTTGGGAGTAATAGGGTTACAAACGTACTAAAGAAATCGTTACCTTGACATTGTCGAGCACGGTATTTTTTTTTATAATTAATGAAATGATGCTAGAAATGAGGGAAGACCATAATCTGATAATTTCCACACGTCGATTTTTTTCATAGATTTGATGGGCTGCCCTGCACAAACGCCCCTATATACAAAGCTCATATATGTTTTACGATACTCTACAGGGTGTAAGGTATCTCCCACATTTTAATCTGACGCGCTCCAGTCAACGCAAAAATCCCCGCTTGGGCTCCCCTACCACAGTATCGAATAATACGAGTTAAAGTTTATTACAGTACCTTTAGATTACAGAACTTTAAGGCAAGCTGCTACGAGCAGCTCCGAAGAGTCACCCGGAGGCTAACTTTTAAAAGTTAACAGAAAAGACGGAACCATTCAAATAAAAGTGTAAATATCCGAGATTCATTGTAAACAAGGCTTTCAATAAATGTAACTTAGAAATGTTTATATTTACCTAATATTTTTCCATGATATTGAAATGGCAAAGGTGCGTATATTCCATCTGAGTGTCACTACTACTACTGAATCTTGTCAGTCTGCTCGTTACTACTTCTTTTATACTAGAAAAGGTAGCAGTGCTGTTATAAGATAGAAATAAGTTGTCGGCGGTGAGTACAAAGATCATTGTCATCATTTTATACGCATGTTAACTTGTATAAACGATCGAGATCGACATTCAAAATACAAATTTAATACTAATGAGGTTTAATATTAATATACAGTGATTGAACTGTGAATGCACATAGGTACTAACATCTTGCAATTGAAAAACGTAAACTTTTTTAATTTTATAAGAGGTATCCAAAATATTTTGTAACATTTTCGAGCGGTTATGAACAATAAAGAAACCGTAAACAATAATTATTTACTCAGCGTTAATCCCTGCTTGCAGCCCGCTACCAGAATGGCGCAACATAGGAAGCCAAACATAAAATGCTACTGGAAATTTTCATTTGCTTTGCATTTTTCTCTGCTATTTACTCAAACAAGTGCTAGTTAGTGACTTCCATTTGTTTCACTCTGCGTACAATTTTACTCGTATTCAAAAAATATTTTAATTTAAACGCATACAAAACAAAATCATGCACTTTGTTTTGAGAGAAAATGTATTTAATATTTATTCAATCGTTCCACGATGCATCGTTAGCACGTAAGTGTAGCCATGCGAAATGCACAGAACACTATCTAAAGTGACATCTCGCACGCAAAATGAGATACAGACGAGATGTCGGCTCGTGGAAGTCGACAAACGGTGACGGGCGGGAGGGAGCCGTTTCATTTCCTTTCGCACATATTCACGAGGCGACGAACAATATCTCAGTAACAATGGCTTCGTAATTTGGACGAGATGGCGCCCGCGGGACAATACGTCAAGTGACTCATTATTGTGGAAAACTGCTTCGGGCGGAAAAATCATTTTCCTTATCTCACGGCGCAAACAATAAGGGCTGCGTGCGTGAATGGAGCGTGCAGGTTACTCCAGGTTGCACATTAGAGAATAGATGACCGCTTTTGTCAATGCATTATACTGATTGCTAGGAGCCTTTTCCTTATCACGTGGGTGCCCGTGTGAGGATCTAGTCCATATGAGTGCCTCTCGCATTCCATGTTATATAAGTCATGCACGTAAGTGCACACGCGGATATTTTCCCGCATGATAAGAAAAAAATCTAATTTTTTTAACACAGTTTTTCCGGTTAACCACCTGGTACATTACTTAGATGTACTTGCACTCTTGGCATATAAATGCAGTTGTGTTTGTGAGAGTGTGAGTTGGTGGACATCGATCAGCCGCTCCTTGGCAGGCCCCAGGCATTGGCATGCCTCCAGCGCAGCGCATCATTAGCTCATAACATCTTATAACTTCATATTAAGTGACATAACATTATTTGAAGCATCTTAAGATATTAATTTGCAAGCTCTTGAGACGATTTCATTTTAAAAGCAGATTATGATTTAAACCGTACAAGCTCGCTTGGCCATATTAACCATAATTCTTAAACAGTTGAAAGTTCGAGTAACTTATAAGCTAAGGTACAACTTACTACCATTAAAATATTTTATTGTAACAACTGTCCGAGAATTATGTTATCAGATTATAGAACTTCCTTTTTTGTCATTTAGCATTTGAAATATCTAAAGGTCATTATCTCAGCTTCTATTTAACATGATAGTTCACATATTATATGTAGGGTACAAATGTAACAACTAAATTTTAAATCAGTTAATCCGATTGAGCTGAATTTTTGCATATATGTACGTTTGGTTTGGATGAAAATGCATGATTGATTAGCTCAGTGACGTCATCCTAAATCCAGTTTTGCAGACCCCCAATATGGAGGACCAATTATTTCCTATGCATCCCTATGATGTGAGTAACGTTTATTCCGAGAAGAATATGAAGAAAAAAGCTCTAAAAAGCTTGTTTTAAAACTTGCTTAAACATAAAATCATTTAAGCGTGGGACAGACAAGGAAGGTAACATAGCGTACTAGAGATTATAAATAAGGGTATTTATCTACGCTTTCTATTGTTAAATTTGTAAAGATTCCTAGATGACACGTGTCTCTAGAAGATAAAATTTTGATGTGTTGTGTTATTTACAGAACACTTTGACTTAAATAAAGCACTCCGGATTTTAAAAGTTCTATTGTTATCAACAACAAAGCAGACGAATTCTGCCAAACAATGAGCATTGTATTGTATTGTATCAGTGGCACACGATAGCATAACTACGTATTAAATACTAATTCTGTGTAAAAAATCTCAAAACGTCAATCTAAATAATTTTAAAACTTTACTTGTAACATGTACCTGTACACGGTGCAAAAGTAATAAATGGTTATGATATCACTATTGTAACCGAAGCATAGTGGCTCATTTATGAACTTATCTAATTACCGTGAACATGTTCCCGGCTCGAGTGGCGATCCTCGAGCGAGTTCAAAACTCGAGCCGCGGTGTACGAGTGTTATTGCGTTCGTGCCCAACACTTTTGTTATTGCTTCGTGACTGCCCATTGTTATATGAGAACACCAATATGTGGATTAAGAGTATACTATTAAGTTTGTCTAATGTTTCCAGATAAAAAAGCAAAACCTACAAGATTTATTTCTCATAGAATTATTCACTTTGAATATATTCATCTTAATAACACTCGGTAAGCTGAATAACCTCTAAAACTATTAGAAGAAGGAAATGAACAAAATATCTGAAGTTTAAATGGTACTCTTAATATGGCTGGCTTAATAATAACAGGATGACAATAAAATAAACCAAACTTGAACGTGAAAATTAAGAAACAGACACTACTTTTGAATAGGGAATGGATTCATCCAATTAACATGTGTGCCGAACCTTAAATAAGTTGGACACAATAAAGTAACCTAAACCAATTACAAAGCATATCAAACTATAGCAAAATGTGGGTTAGCTAAACTGCAAACATTTCTGATGTTACAAGAAACTTTGCACGTTTATTATTGAATGTAGGTATCGTTAACTAATAGAATAAGGATTTTGGTTAACATTTTTGATAAGAATTTTCGAATTTTTAAGAGTAGGTATAATAAAATTATTAGATTGAGTAGATATATCCGACGATTGGGTAATATACCAGAATATTACAAATAGGTTAACACGGCTGACAAAACTAGTAGAACGGAACCAAATTTTTCATTACTCTAGAAGACAATGACAAAATGAACCCGCGGTATGAAATAACACGCAGCCTGCGCGCCACAATACGGACGTACCTTAAACACAATGTCGCCGCTGTTCTGCGCTCTTCTTGAAAAAATATTTTGTGACAAAAATACGGAAATACTATTGCGAGGAAACAGCAGAGTTTGCTTTCAATTTGTTGAAAGCTAGCTTTGACCTGATTTCATACGCCGTGATATTATGCCACATCACCGCTATCTTTTTCCATCTCGATACTGAGTTGTCAGGGGTCGCGTTAAAAATACGAGCGTGTTTGTAGAGATTACGAAATGATTTAAAATTGTCGAATTAATGATGGAACGGACAGAATATAAAGATTAATTTATCTGCCACGGCTTTATCGCATCAGGAGCCATCAAATGGGTTTGATAAATGAGATGGGAGGCAACGTATCGCGTCGCACGCGTTATATATCTCCCGCGGTATACACACGCTGCACTATTTTATTCATAAATCACATCGACTGAGCCAACTCGAACAAATCGAAAAATATGCTCAATGGAGATAGCGTCGGGGTACCGGCGAGGAATCACTCTGTACCCTTGCTCGAGCGTATCCACACGTTATTGAATTTTTATATTTTTGTGAAGTGAACCGAAAATGAATATACATATTTTATTCATATCTACAGAAAACACTATTGTTTTGTGTATTTTGTAAAATTGTTATTACCTTGTACTACTGAATCAAACAAAATGGTTAATATGTTGCAGAGTTTAAAACCTTTCCAATGGTTCACCTATATTTTATAATATTTCTTATTTCTTATACGTTACTTATGTCTTTAAAACTAACATTAGTATCATCGTTGTAAATAGTAACCTTCGTACCTATTACAGTAAAACCTATTGTTTACTTTATAATAAAAATAATGATACCTACCGCAATATTATTTATTGCATTAGAAATAACTGTCGTGAGTTATTTAGGTATAAGATTTCCTGTTTATCAGACCAGTTCACGAATGTAACTTATTTCAACAAATACAAAACTTATATCACATATCAATGTGTAACAAAGTTTTAGCTTCAAAACTTATAACAAGGTGGGAGCGGAGATGTTCATTTGGCTACATATATAAGGCGCGAGAATATAAGACACGAGATAAGACAAAAGATGATACGATTCGAAAGGTGGTAGAATCAGTGAAGGTCAACCAGAGTGGTACAGCCTGTGTTGCATCTGTGGTGCGCTTCAGGTAAGCTATATGGAGCTGATTTTATATTCTTGCCACATGCCTATATACCACTTATCTTAAAAGGATAATCGTATAGTATATTCCATTATTATATCGAATATTTTTTGTTTTGCAGTAAAGTTGTCCTTATTCAATGAAAGTCTTAAATAAAGTATAAAAACCTTTTTTACGTCCGTTCGCCTCGAAGGCTTGATTCGATTAGCCTCGTTTGGTGTAATTGTGTTTGTTTTGGGGCTGGACATTTTAGTACACAGTTGTGCCCCTACTTGACATTTAAAAGCCCGAAGTTTTTAGTACTACGTCGTAATGTAAGAAATATTGCTTGAGTAAACTTAATAAGTTTACTTTTGCAGTATTTCTTGCTGCAGAAGTTTAATATCCAACTCCTTTTTGTCTATTTACATAAATACTTTTTTTTATAATATGGAAGTAGCAGACGAGCATGCAGTCCACCTGATGGTAAGTGGCTACTGCCACCCATAGACATCTGTAATCAACCCCAGATAAGATCAGATTCCTACCTGAGGTCGGCCACAGATGCGCCGCTACTCCT
>DWIJ01000843.1:0-10035 GCA_018248315.1 Chioides albofasciatus | reverse complement strand
ACCAGACACATCTGATTTTTCAAAAGGTGTTATTTATTAGGCATAAATTATCACTTGCTGTAACGGTGAAAGAAAACATCATGAGGTAGCCTACGTACCTTGGAGTCAGGACTAGGTTTTTAAGAATAAAATCTTAAAATTACGTGAAGTCTAGCAATACGCATTTGGCCAGTACAGTGGACTATGGCCTAATCCTTCTCGTTCTGAGTGGAGATCCGTGCCCAGCAGTGGGATAATAATGGGCTAACAACAAATAGATACTTTTTCCAATCAATAAGCAGAAAGCATGTGTGGCTTTATTGTTGCTCGTTTCCTTACAATATTTTAAGCAAGAGTTTACGTTTTCAAGTGATAATTGATTTGTAGTACGTACAAATTTTTGAAAAATCAGAGGTGCGTGCTCGGGATTTGAATCTCGGACCCGTCGCGTCGATCAAGAGAACGCATCTATAGATCTATTTACTGAAACCGAAAAGGAAAACACTTCCGTGCAGTCACATAATAAGTGATATTCCTAATATTTATTCTAAGATCGCACACGAATGATAATTCCCATACATTTTACCTTAATTTACACTTATTATGGAATCCAATTCCACACAAAATTGTAGTTAAACTACTGGCATGGTAATTAATTATTTCTGTGATTCGTAAGTAAATGTCATTAGTACACATCCAGCTTTTGTTTAATTGGTACAGATTATACATGAAAATGTCAAAATGTTTAATTAATTATGTGTGTGTTTGTAAAATACATTTGTCATCCACACAGAGATATTGTTGTGAAAACGGAAGGAAATTGTTGTTATTTGAATTGTTGATTCTTATTAGGGGTGTAACGGTATATCGATAAAACGCGGTGGTTGAATAACGATAAAAATATTCATAAATAAATGATCGATAATATCGCGAGAAAATTTCGGCATATCGACATGTTACATCTCCGATATAAATATCGACATTAATGTCGATAACTTGATTAATTTGCAATAATCTTTTTGTTTACATTGTAGTAACACAATTACTCATAATGTACATACATTTATTATGTAGATGCCTATGCCTAGTATAGGTGATAGGGCTGAAGAGCAAGGAGTGGAATTTGACCTCGTACATAATATAGTACGTAATATAAAAAGCCGATGAAAATTTTGTGAAAATTATTTGATGGAATATGCCAAAAGAGCGAAAAGGTTATACTTATAGGAACCGCAAGCACTTTTACCATATTTACTATGCTACATAAACACACGCTTAATATGCTAACCAAATAAAATACATAAATTATTAAAACATAGTGTGACCTCTACACCTAGCATGACCTGGGATCGAACCCGGTACATGACTCGATCTGCCAACGTAACTGCAACGCTCGCCATCTAACAAACCTACACACCTTTGTTTATAGTCTAAAAACGTTTCATTGTCGCCTGCAGACGCTCCCACTTAGTTTTAACGAGTCATTACTCGAGAGGATTTTTAGTTTTAAGTACGAGCAATTATACGGGAGCCAGAAACGTCTGGGTGTAAGCTCTGGGGAACTACTGTGGTACTGAAAGGAAAAATCTGTGAAGTTCCCGCTGTAAGGAATAAAACTAGTGCTTCTCAAACTGCTGCATATATTTTTAAAATAAATTTCTTTTATAACTAGTAAGTATTTATTATAAAAAAAAATCAGTTAGTTAAAATAAATGACTGAAAAGGGAAGAAGTGTAGCTTATATTGCTCCCCATAATTTAGACAAATTCAACAACACCTTATATGATAGTTGTTTGCAAAGAAATATACAAGAAAGTTTAATGCTCTAATAATTTTCTTGAAGTAAATCTTTAAATATGAGAACGAAAATTAGTATTACTTACCACAGTACAAATACTTAATATGTTGATTGAATACAGTCAAATACATAAGTATTTTCATCCGAAGCAATAAAATCTACCAGTCGAGTTTGAACATTTAACTTTCAATGACTTGTGTTATAAATTCATTATTAACTGCATTGCAGAACCGACGATATAAAACCAATACAAGGAAAATAAAAGTAATGTATACTTGCAAGTTACGTAGTTTTATATGGGCGGAATGATTCCATGGTTAACTCGCAACCCCCTGGGCTAGGGTTGGCAGGCTTGCAGTAAATGCTCTAAATATTAATATAAGTAATAGAACACTTGCTTAGACTTTGTAAACTTTAAAGGTGGTAGAATTCTACTCTGTGGTTCGACTCCGGTGGCACCACCGCCATATCTAATTCTGCTTAACACTCGAGGCATTCCAGCTTAGTCCTCAGGAGATAGCGGCGCATCTGTGGTCGATTAGGACTTGGATCTGATCTGGGATTCATCACAAATGTCTATGGGCGGCAGTAGCCACAGTATTTGACATAAATTACAGCTTAATACCCCCACACTCGGAGAAAAAGAATCTTGACAGACAGACGGACGTACGTACGGACAACAAAGTAATCCTAGGGTTCCGTTTTTTTCCTTTCGGTACCCGGAGAATGGGCTAAATATACACTGCTTCCATTATTTTAATAACACAATATTGTGTATATAAAAGGCCACCCCTAATTTGTGTTGATATTTCGTTACGAGTAAATTGGTCCCGCGTGTACCACGGTTCAGTAGACCTGGCGATATTGAATATAGTACTCGGTCATGCGATACTGTCACTGCTCATGCTATTACCTGTTCCGATAGTTTTATTTGCGATAACTTTTTATAATTAAACCGGCCATTAGGTAGACGGTTTGACTTTGAGAATAAAGTTTTTACAGATAGCATCAAACCATTACTGTTCCGATGCTAAGCACGGGTCTCCTTTTAGAATGAGAAGGATTAGGCCATAGTCCACCGCGCTGGCCAAGTGCGTATTGGTAGAGTTCACATCTATCGCCAATAAAATATGTTCACCTATCGCCTATCGCACCTATCGCCAATCTCTTAAGTATGCTCGCTTCCTCACGATGTCTTCCTTCACCGTTAAAGCAAGTGATAATTAATTTCTAATACGCATATAACCTAGGAAAGTCATAGGTGCGTGCCTGGGATTTGAACCTCCGTCACCTCGAGTGGCCGAGTTTTTACCACTAGGCTATCAGTGCTTCACAGATATGAAGATTATTAATCCAAACATGTCTGGCGTGGTAGACTATGATCCAAATCCGTTATTCTTACAAGAGACTGTTGTTAAGCAGAGGAGCAATAACAGGTTGATAACGATGTCAACTATTAGAACTCAGAAGAGTTGCAGGGAAGATAGAGAACTGCACGTTGTAAGACGAGCAAGAACTCACTCTGATTAAATTCAAACGTCTCTCCTATGAACTTTAGAAAATTAGAACCCTTCGAATTTAAACACTAAAAGTTCTACCTTTTACACTATTTTGTCTATACGGGGCTGTCAAAATGTCAAATGTCAAAATGAGGCTTTTCCTTTAGTTTGTCGTTTCTAATTACTGCCCAGAATTTGATTCTTGTAAGCGACTCTATCAAATGGTGCAATAATACAGGGTTTATTATTTTTTTCAAAATGAACTCGTTTGATTCAGTAAAAAGATTTTTTGAAAAACTTATGATGCAGTTTAATTTTTATCAAATTCGGCCTCGTAACTCCTTTCAGCATTTTTACTTATCCTTAAAGTTTAGGATATGGCCCTGAAGGCCCATTTGATAGAATTCATCCTGTACCTATATTCTTAGATAAACTGTGTATTTTTGTTATGTTTTACAGACAAAGAAAATACTTTGGATTATCATAAGGTGAAAGAAAGGACATCTATAATTGACTTTAAGTAAAACTATGTACTAATATTTACTATAACATTATTAGGTACAAATATTTAGGACAAAAATTAAAAGTGAACTTTGTACGAAGTACAATTTTAGCTAGTTCACCACGCGTCAATAACGCGTAAACACAATCTTATTTCATACCTTCTAATTTTATAAGCCGAATTATAAAACAAAAATCTAAAACAGACAAAGCAAGTTTTCACTGCGTCAGAGGTGCCTGTTAAATGAAATGCTCCGTTTTATATTAGTTATCCGAGCTCAGGCGTCTCTGCCAAGCGCTATTAAAAATGATTTAGTGCGCGCGAAATGCTAACCCGGTGCCCTGTCACGCCTTAGTGGTTACGAAAGTCGGCATTACGTGTTTCTGTAAGCTTTATCATTAGAATTAAATAAAATAATATGTAACCAATAGTTTTTGAACATTAGTTATAATATAATAACGCTTTCTACAATCACAGCCCCACGCTAGGATTGCCTGTACCGTGGGTGCCATGGACACGCAAGACAAATACACAAACACCCAGACCCAGAAACAGAAATCAAAATTCATCATATAAAAATCAGTACGGCCGGGGATCGAACTCGGAACCCTTTGCGCGTCAGATCGGTATGGTGATCGCTGGTCGTCGAATTTAACTAAAAGCAAACTTAATTATTTATGAGATAAAAATTCGGTTTGAGATAAAAAGATAATGAAGTCTTAATTGCTCGTTAGTGACAATTAATCTTAACAAGTTGCCTATCAACGTTAGAAATTTGCTGTGCCTAATAAATATCCAATTTACAGATTGCAGACATATATCAATTGTTTTTAAGATGACAGTTATTTGGCAAAGAGTGAGAAATGAAGTAAGAAAAAGAAACAGGTTATGAAAACAAAACAAATTTAAACGTATTTAGTAATTGAAGCATTAACATATTTAACAATAACATTGATATTGCTGCATAATTTCTACAAATTGGAGTCTTGATCCATGACTGGAGTCAACCATGACTACTAATAGGTACTAACGAGTCCAGTGGTCAAAATTCGACCATAATCATATTTTTTCCATTTTTTTATCGATAACACCAAAGTACATCTATAGCTTCCAAACAGCATATAATGGTGATCATATAATGAATACTATTGAATAATAATACTACAGTATACTAGTGTTGAGCCAAAGTAATTAATCAGTAGGTACCAATGTCAGTCATTTTCTTATACTAAAACCTTCTACCTAAAGTAATAAGCCTTAACAGTAATGGAATCCAAATTTAATAACGCATTTAGGTGATTAAATTTCAGCCGTTTTGGGACGAAGATACTTAAGCAGTAAAACCGTGGCGGAATATCATATTAGTTAAATTAATGAGAATTGCCGACGTTCTAAAGTGATACTTAGGCGCCTACATACGTATGTTGATATGTTAATGAGTTGCTAGAAGTAAAATATATAAAACTAGCTTTTACCCGCGGCTTTGCTCGCGTTACAAAAGTGCCGCATTGAAACATATTTTTTAAATTAAAAAAAATGTGATTAGCTCAGGAATACTCGAGTTCAAGTTTATTAAAAATCGGGTTATTCCGATTTTCTCGGGTAACGGTACAATTTTCCGGGATAAAAAGTATTATATATCTTTTTCTGAACCCCTGATAATGTGTGTGCAAAATTTCATAATCATCGGTTGGTAAGTTAATGCCTAAAAACATAGAAGACAAACAAACTCAATTTCGCATTTAAAATATTAGTTAGGGTAAATATTTTTTTATGAGTCTAACAAACGCATGATTCCACTTGATCAAAAGACATGTCAACCCATTATCGTATCACAGTTAGGCATGGATTTCCGCTCAGGGTGTGATGAGTTAAGAGCATAGTAAACAGCGCCAAGTGCGAATTGATAAACCTCACAGACCATTAAAAACTTTTATTAAAGGTCTTAACGGCGAGTAGACTTCCTTACAATGTTATTACTAATCATTACAGCATTGATTTCCAATAAGCACATAATTTTGAGAAACTAGACGATCGTTTCTTGAATTAGAACCTTACACGATGACATATAATAACCCTTAAAGGGTCTGCCATCTTGTAGCATTCGCGATGTGATAAACAGATTGGCTTTATCAGGGTCTTCCATCCCGCATCTGAAGTGGTCATTAGGCTGTAGCCTCATCTCATATCTCCACTTATGCCTAAGAGGAACTAAATGCATACTCGACTAAACCGTTCCATAATTTTTCATAACATATAATGTAAAAAAGCAGTGATAGCTTAGAAGTTATAACTCTTCTTCTCGATCGACGGGGTCCTATGTTCAAATCCCAGGCATCTCTGGTTTTTGTAAGTTATGTGCGTATTAAAACTTAATTATTACTTGCTTTAACGGTGTAGGAAAACGTCGTGAGGAAATATGCATATTTAAGAGATTTATAAAAAACATCTAAGGTGAAATCTACCAATATGCACTTAGCTAGCGCAGTGGGGTATGGACTAAGCCTTTTCATTCTGGGAAGATACCCAGCAGTGGGCCAGTAACGGGTTGTTTATGAATGTGTAACATATAGTATTGATAATTCATAAGCATTACTATACACCATTATGCACCATAATACACACACAAAAAACGCGGTATTCGGAAACACACTTAACTTCAACTCAACAAAAAAATTTGGAAAATGAATCCGAAAAGCGTGACAGATCTTTATTGTAACCACTGCACCAATTGGATTCAATTAAGATAAAAATTACATATTATCATAATGCAAGCTAAATTCATTTTCATCACCAATTTTTAGTTTTATGAAATTTTATATATGTGTTTATAATGAAGCAACACAAGACATGAAATGTGCATGAAAAGTGAAAAAATAATAGAGTTTTGTACTTGAAGTGAAATTTACATAGCGAATTTTCACTTTAGTAATAGAAACCCGTAAGAATAATTTTTCGTTTTACTTGTGGGATGAAGTTGAGTGCTCCTATACTTGCTGAAATAGACGGTGGTATAAATATAGAAAGGAGAATGAGAGAGAGAGAAAGTTTTGCATAATTATCCTCTTTATGTTTTGGTTTCTCACTTTTGTTTTTATATCATACGAGGAACAGACGAGCATGCAGTCCACATGATGGTAAGTGACTAATGACGGCCATGGACACCTGTAATGAACCCTAAATAAGAGTAGATTCCTACCTGAGGTCGGCCACAGAGTCACCGCTACCCCTGAGGAATAAGTTGGAATGCTTCAGAAAAGTATGCCTCCATCACACCTTTCAAACCAAAACACAGCAGCGCTTTTGCTGTTATTAGACAGGATTAGGTGTGGCTATGGTGCCGCCGGAGTCGCACCATAGAGGGCTCTACCACCACGTGTGGGTACGTCTGCTACAGTATGTTGTTACTCAATCCTAAAATAATGTTGTTGTTTCAATACTAAATTTTAGAGTTCGTGGTTTGATTGCGGCAACACGGCCATAACACTTGAGTATTCTAGTTAATAGCAGTCGTAATTAAATTAATAGTTTGTTTACTACCTATTTGTGTTCGAAAAAAACATATGTTATAACGTATCGCTTTTTCTACTCTTGAACCACACTATATTTCCTGTCTTATGCGTGTAATTTTAATAAAGAAAATACAAAAACTCATAACACAAAAAATCGTGCTTCATCTTTTAGCATATTATCTGGCCGAAGATCGAACTCGGATCGATTCAAACCCTCTTCTAAGTAAACCGATCTAGGAGCAGCTGCATCAAGCTTATAATATTCTTTATTGGAGAAAAGTCGTGTCGAACATTAGCACAATAAACGATTAGACTTTGCCACACTTTGTCATGTATCATGTGGCGACTTCCCACTATTCGTCAAGAGATGGCGCTACGAGTATTCTGAATCACGCTATCGAAGTTTTCTCAACATCTTACATAATATACAAGCTCCAAACTGAGACTGTAGGAGCGTGATTGCTCCCCGGGCATGATCACCTAGCCCGGCGGGAGATCTCTCTTTATCAAAGTCATGTTCTTACTTTACAGTCATTACTTATCTTACACGTAAAGGTTAAAAAACCATCGTGAGCAGACCTACACACCTGACAGTTTTTTAAAACTCAACGGTGTATGAAGTTCAATTTACACGTGGCTGCCGATATGGACTATTGCCTAAAAAGCTCTCAACATCAGAGCAGACCCGTGCCCAGCAGTGGGACCGTAATGGATCAACGTTATCTCACTATTACTCTATTTACAACTAATACTTGTCACTCTGACGGGAATTTATATCGTCCTACATCACGTCCTGAGAGGATCCGCCAAATCCCACATAAGCTCTAAGAAAAATGCCGGGTAACTGAAACATTCGTCAAGCGAAGATTTGACCTGTCGGTGAATTCAGCGAATAAATTTATTCGCGATGTCCGAGGTTACGTTTATTAACGGTCAAGTAACATTTTATTTTCGTGTAACGTGGAATAAAATTATATTTAAGGCAACATTGCGCGTATGCGGCAAATTATAGGACTTGGTTTGATATGATTTTTGATTACGGTACGAAGTTCGCTATAGCGGCAACGGCACATTATGGTTTTGGGTTTTGATACAGTATTTTTTCTGTTGCTTTAGGTAAATTTACGCATATGTGGCTAACTAGTTTAACTTTGGTATAACATTTTTTATTGCAATATAAAAGTTAACACTGCTTTTTTAGTACGACACTAAAGTACGCGCAATGTAAGCGCATATGCGTTAAATAATTGGTTTTGCTGCAGATAAAGTGATTTTTATTGCCACACTAAACCTGATATGCTTGTAGCAAATTTTGATTTACTTTTAGTAATGCGATCTTTTTATCGCGACTATACATCTTGCTGCCAATTATAGAGATTGATTTTCATAAATGATAGCTTAGTTATATGATTTTGATTCTGCGCGCTGAGATGAAAATATGAATATTAGAAGAGTTTTCGAAGTGTATTAAATATTAATTATCACTTGCTCTAACGATAAAGGAATAGGTACATAATAAATGATCAATTTACTTGATAGTTTGATATGGCCTCAAATATGTATTATGAAGTCTATAAGCCTTCTTCGCCGAGCTTTTAAACTACTTCTTATAAGAGACCCGTGCCCTAATATTGGTTTAATGGGTTAAGATGATGACTTCATAGAAGCAACCATCTTATACCAAGCCAATAAATTAGCACATCAATACATAGTGCCGACTAACCAAATTCCACATTCAAATAACATGATAATTGTAGTTGCTAACCCTCAGGCGTTTCGCTACTAACTTAATTGAGTTATCATGACGCTAACATAAATTGTAGGTGAAGTGGATGTTGTGGAATTGGCTTCTATTTATATCTACTTTTGTAGGAACCCATTGTGGTTTAACTAGCGGCACCACCGCTATACTTTTTCTACCTAATTACAAAAGAAGTAAGCGCTGCTGTGTAATAGTTTGGAGGTTGTGGTAAAATCAAACATTCAAAGATGTGTGGATGGAGTGACTCCAGCTCTATCCTAATCGGAGACGGGCCCTGCTCTGGGCAAACGCCGTCGGACGAATGATTTTAGCCTACCCGCAGTCCCGGCGTACAGAGGAACACCGTGGGGTTTTAGCTGGTAGGAGTCCGGCATATCCTCTCCGCTGCCCCCGCAGCCGAGAGCCATGCAGGGTTGTAAAAGAAAAAAATAAAAAAAGGCGTGTGAGTAACGAAATCTATAACTAGCTGTCTGTCGAAAACACCATCTTTTCGAATTTCCATTAAAATTTCCATTTAATTCGGTGTCAACTTGATGAAAATGTTTTATCATTTAATTGTAAGTATTGTAGGTACGAAAATATTGTAGGAATATTGAGAATTCGTAACATATTTCTGCGATGGAAATGATTATAAATATATTAAAAAGTGAAAAGTGCGTGTTACACTGGCATGGAGAGGGTTCAGTACAATCTCATACGTAATGTATGGGAAAATATGTTCACAAACTAAACTGCAACTTGTAACTTGTAACTTTGTTCGCATTGCAGTGCACCATCGAGGGATTTATTATTTCCTTAAAAAATAACAGACTTTTCTTACGTTTTTCTGAAAATTTAAGTGAAGAACTGTTTTTTGGTTTTTTTTTCAAAATTTGTCTCTGTAGTTTTAAAGGGGAGGGAGGGGGGGGGGCTGATATAATTTTTTAACCATGAAAATATATTTTACTTGCAGAACCCAGCGGCTTCGCTCGCGTAAAAAAACA
>DWIJ01000842.1:0-10037 GCA_018248315.1 Chioides albofasciatus | reverse complement strand
TAGAAGCTAATATTGTTTTATGTATACCAAATCACTCGTATTATCTAATTTATTTTTAATGAATGGTCCCATTTTTATTTTGACAATTCTTACGTTTATCTAATTAAATTTTAGTTATATTTTTGAAACGTCTGCCACTATAGTGTTAGACAGTACGTCCAATGTTAATAAAAATAAGTAAATATGGATATTTGTTTATCACGTAAATTGGTAGACTTTGTATGTTTGAAGAGAAACGAGAAAACTACTAGGTCGATGCTTACAATTGTCCCGACAAAAGGCTGCGTAATTCTAGATGGACGCCTAAGTCATGGTAAAACGACGTGACATAACTAGAACGCCAATAAAATCTAATGGCCAGTGTGGTCTATTACGATCACAGGCTCTGCTATTTCTTTTGTTGTTAGTTGGTCAGTAAGGCGTGTAATCACGTGGGGCGGCGGAGCGTACAGCTTGCACGCAATACGACGTTTACAATACCTAAACTTATTACTGCATATCGATTTTATAAAAAAATGACGGGATGTGTTATCATTACGACACTGATAAAATAATATTCAATTGTTTATAATTTTTCACACGCCGGCGACGTAACTATATCTATTAGATTATTAATATTATACAGTCCGTTTGAGTGAGGCAGAGTGAGGCAAACAGAATGTTGACCAGCATAGGTATTTCATCTCCAGTCATAAAACAGTAAGGGGCATAATCTAGTAAAGTGAAGAGGAAATTAAACTCAAAGAAGCTTCAAGATTTAAAAACCTCTTAAGACGGAAAGCATAATATATAACTCTCCACTGCATTATCTTTAAGTCTCCGTGTTTGCACTAACTTAGTAGCTAAAGTAATGTCATTATTATTTTCTGTACTAATACCTACCGATAATACTTGTCCAGTTTAAGTCCAATCTTACAGTTGCAATTTCGATTTTCTGCCATAGTAGTTACTAGATAACAACATTGCAGATATGATGTACAAGTACTGTTAAGTTTCATTGAAATATGTTGGGAATTGTGTATTGAAATATCTAAGTGGAAAATGGCATCTTTGATGTCTCTTTATTCCATCGAATAGCTTTATAGTTAACGGAGCCAAGTATCTAAGCGACATAAGTGTTTACACGCGAGTTACTTGACAATATCTCGACAAATACGAGCTTTCCATACTTTTCGCAATCTAAACTTGAAAGGTTTCTCAAACAGCCGGTTTTGGCCTCGAGGGCGACACCTCCATAGTTTCCTAACACCTAGCCGTTGCAGAAACCTTCGAGCGCAGCGCAAACAATAAGTGTCGATCGTGGGAGCTTCATCAGCGATGCCAACCTAGCGTTCGTGCACAATGAGGAATCTCAGATTATTTCCTCTGATGCTGAGTGAGTGAAATAAGATTCCGCGTGGGTTTCAGTTGTCTCTCAGGATACAGTTATGCCGAGTCGCTGCAATTAAAACCTACTCAGCGGTTTGATATTTAACACTACGCCATCGCTCCGTACGACCGTGCAAGTTCTGGTTATCACGTTCACCCAGTGTTGCGTTCACCTCCATTACGTTACGAAATGAACCCACCTCGGTGGAAAACACTTCTGTAACAGCCGATTGCGACCGGTCGACGCCGTTCGATTAACGCTTCGATACACCGACTGTGTATAATAAAAACTGACTAGCTGAACTCACACGAACTTGCACAACTTACTAAAACCGTTGGAAATTCCAGACAAAAGTCTAGGCACAGTTTTTACAAGTAATAGGCAGAAATAGACTATGGTCACTAGAGTAGGTATAAATTAACTGGCAAAGGAGGTTAATCGACGTTTTTGTTAATTGTTTTAACGCTATTCAGCCAGTCTTACAAATAACGTTTAAACCACATTTCAAATGTTATTATGTTTCACTGAAATCCGGATGTGAATTAACCCTTTGTTCCCCGAAGTCTGACGGCCTCGCAGTAAGGACGCAGTCGCACCCGACGCACTGTGTGGTCAACACTCTTCAAGGTGTCGCGCTTTCCAAACACGAACATTGTTTAGATTTTTAATATGCGGCTCGCCTTGAACGGTTGGTTGCTCAATGTGAAGATGCCATTACACATCAACTCATATAGATATGGACACTAAGAAGCAAAGATGGTGTGGCCCTGCCCCGCACCCGACGAGTTGCCGCAATCACCTCGACACCCACATTTCAAGTGAGGCAAAAACGATACATGAAATATAAAACGACTCAAATTGAATATTGCGTCAAAGTCAAGTTTAGTAACCGCAGTTAATAGGTTAATTTAACGTGTAATATTCACGTATTGTATGTTTAATAATGTATCATTGTTGTATACTATAAAATGACTCATAAAATCATAAAATATACTGACCATTTAAGGCCAATAAGTGTAAATGATTTGCAACTATTGATTGCGTCAAATTAAGTACCCCAGTGTCATTAAATCATTAAATTGTAAGAGTATGTCGTATTTTAAATATATCTATTTCAATTATAAAATCAAATTCAATCCAGTTGTTAAGGAAAATACTAACAACCAAATCGATAGATTACAAAGTTTTAGTTTTGCATCCCATCTTATGCAATTTTATTATGAACTTCAACATTGTCCTATATGTTCACACGCGTACAATCTAACATTTACTTCATTTTTTTCAACATGGTGCTGCTATTACTACAATAGAAATAGTATGGTACTACAGTACATAGTTGTAACGTAGTCCACGTTCGTAGGAAAACAACTTTAAAGATATTCAACTATTTATGTCTAGAGTAATTGTATATTCTGTTAAACATTTATGTGTAACTTAAATCAGTTTAATCGTTCAATAACGTTATTTAGTTACAATGTTTTTTGTACTTCTCCCACATCGTGAGATGATAACCCTTGCCCAACAGTGGTCCGTTAGGTCGCGGTATGTATATAACAACATTCTATGTCACACCGAACACGCTGTTTTCTCAGTAATTTATACATAAATACGGTTGACCTTAATTAATGATTTTTGCAGGATAACCATTGTTTTCCTTGACTCTAATGTTGTTTAACATATATATGCATATTGCTATTTGTTATGTAGTATGACACGTATTTCAAAGTGTTGTCTGTGCACAAATATAAGAAAACATATTATTTTTTATTTTAAGTATCTTATGCTTTTATAGCTTAAGCGCTATCTTAACTATTCACAATTTCGAAGACTAATCCATATGTCTACATTCATAATTATGCTTTGGGTCTGGATCTTCGTGTTAGTCTTTGTGTGTCCATGGCATCAGCCACAGTGACTATTTTTGTGACTGGGAATATAGAAAACGTCTTTACAACGTCGTCTCTTTATGACCTGAAACTTCCAATAAAAATTGTAATAAGTTACAAACAATACTTACTTAAAGTGACAACAATTAGTAATGGTCCGTAAATCAGAATTCCCGAAGTAAATTTATAGTAGGTATTAGTAAATAGTGTCGTTGGATTTGCGACTCGGCGCTAATTGTTTCGGCAGAGCAAATGCGAGAGTTCAATGCCGGACAAGAGGCATTGTCGTAAGTAATGACGCCTACTCTTCAATACGCCTCGCTACAAAGGCTACAGGCATTGTAATCGTATGCCGTATAACATACGACATAGGGTTCCAAGTCTCCCAGCGTTGAGTAATCTTCCAGTTTCTTCCAGGATAAAGAGTCCTTTAGAAACGAAGGGAAGCGGTGTAATCTTACGTTGACGGTCGATGGGCACAAGAATGTATTTGTATTTCTGCAACTTAATGGTATTTTCGAATTCGAAATGCAATTGAAAAGTATATTACGGGTTACACTTTATTTTTATACATAACGCATTGTAATTTTATGCGTGAATAATTATAATTACCAAGAAAAGAAACTTGTTCATGTAACGCGTAATATTTATTTTGTTTTAATTGTTTGCCTTCGTCATTATCATTAATTAATGTTTCATTTAGTACAAAATACAAAATAATCGTGTCACAGGTCTAGGTTAATTTATCTTTGTTTTAGTATTCAAAACTTTAGAGAATGCGTCTATTGTACTTATGTTAGAAGTATATTATTATTGTTATTGTTACTTACGTATGCTCATTATCATATATAGCTTAATATACCGAAGTTTATTATTTTATCGTTCGTAACTCAAATAGAGTAGTTTTTTGACGTCTTACAATTTTTGTCTTGTTCCTGAATAGCACTTTTGTAAACTGGATTGGTATTATTGATATTCACACAAACGCTTCGACCAGAGCAAAGCCTGACTCTGAATTCAAACTAAGATTCAGCCGGAATCAAACTTAAGGCCCTTTACGTAGTAAACCGTCTTCCATTTATGTAGGTACCACGCGAACCGTCAGTTATCAAATAACACAACTATCATGTTGCACAATAATTTGTAATAGAAAATTGTGTTTTCACCAAAAATACGAGTTAAACACTTTTCAATGTGATATATGAAAACCGAGCATGTTACGCGATCAGTATTATAATTACTGATTAGGAAACGGTGTGTGGCCTAATCGGTTTCATGATTGTTATAACGATTAGTTTGCTGAAACTAGTTCTGTGCCCTGGCTCACGCGAGTTCTAATTGAAGTTTGGAAGTAAATTCATACTGATCGCTATGCTAGTCTACTATAGACTACGTCTCAGCTGTCAAACGCACAAGCTGACGTCTACAATGTTTATACCTATTCATCTTTGTCTACAGCACCCATAACTCCCATTTCCCAACACAGGCATAGTTGAGGGATACGTAAACCTTAATATCGTTTAAAGTGGTAGAAGTCTTTGCGGTTCGAAGACAACCGTCACACCTATTTCTGCCTAATAACAACAATGTTAAACACTTATGTTAAGCAATAAGTATACTTATACGAGAAATTCCAACTTAGTTCCAAGGGGTAGCAACGCATGGCGGCAGTTTCCACTAACCACTCAGCGGATTGTATGGTTATTTGAATATTTCATTTTAACAATAGTGTTCTGTATAGTATGGCGTACACCTGGAAATTGTATCAAATTAATACACAATTAATGACGATTTGTGGTCGTTTACCAGTCGTTGACCGTTATAACTCATTACTGCACTACAAACCAATTGAGTTCAAATGGATGAAGTCATATATACAAATACATTATATTAAAAGCGCCCCAGACAGCAATAATTATACCTTTAACGAGTCGTAAACTGAACTACGTTATATTATTATGCGCATATATCTTCAGACGTTCGTGGTATCTTTTCGACTTTTTTTAGCTTCAGAAAAATATCTAAGAACAAAAACTTAAGTATTTGTTCACTGATAATTACGTAGGTGAGGTGATATTTAAGTGCACTGCATAAACAAAATAGTACTTCATAAGTATATAGTGTATCTATCAATATCTAATCTAGGCTGATAAAGATTAAAGACATTTATTACTGTTGTTACAAAAACGCATTAATCAGCACTTTTATACATTTATTATTATATTTAGAGCGCGTGCTGTTTTTAATTACATGAATTGATTGAAAGAATAGTTGAAGCTTCGTGTTGTTTTAGTTACCAACGGCCTGCATTATACGTGGCGTACGAGGAAGTCCAATAAAGATAGAGAATTGCATACTCAGACACCAATTGCATGCCTTTCTAGGACATTAGGCATGCACTAAGCTGCTTAATCTGCAGATTCAATCCACACTTAGCGTTAGGTCATTTTAATGTAATCCTTGTAAAGTCTATTAGGTCTGTACTTATGTTGAGGCTGCTATTTTAGTACTTAAGAATTTAAGCTATTTAGGTTACTCGCATTTAGAGCGTTTAATATGTATTCATTTTATTCTGGTAGATGTCTATATAGGTACCTGTTAAATGATGTCATCTATGATTACCATAACGAAGAATAGACGTCTATGATCCCTAAAAAGATATTCAAATGTAGGCCAGATCGTAAACTTTATGCAAACCAAAACTCCTAGGCGGTCTTATGCTATTTAAAAAGACCTTTCAACATCCGTTTCAATCGCGAGCGAGGCTCAGCGTTGCGTTTATCTGTAATTTATACGAGTAACACTTACGCTTCTGTTCAGCATCCACGTAGAAGGTTTGACTGCAGTTTTGGCACATATTCGCCAAGTGGTTGCGTAATAACCGCGCTCGGAGTTGGAATCGAGAACAGCGCGTAACACTTTTACCATAACCGCGGCACAGACCGACCGCCTCTCCCCACCGCTCTCACTAGTCGCGATACACCATTTTACATCATCGCAAAGAACGGTTTGTGTTACACAACCAAAACAACATTTCAAATTCTAGTCGAGATCACAAAAGAGGGTCACTGTTTCGTGACCGCTCTAATTCGTATGTTCATCAGTGTTATCAAGATTACCCACCAGTATTCTAGTTTATAATTTTTAATCTTACTTTTAAAGTTTATTACGGCAATTTTTGCAATTATGTTAATTCGAAAAATAATTAGTCAATTATTTTGTACGTATTTTTAAGAAAAAGTTTGTTGTCTTATATCGTTATTTCGAATATAGATACTGAATAAATTTTATGACTTTCGGACTTTAAAAATGACGCTTGTCTTAGCCGTCATCAAAAACGTATGCAGGTTTCACTGTTGGTTTTGACATAAGTAAATAAATAAATATTCAGCGAACAGGCTCATAAGTTTTGTTGTTATGAGAGAACTCGCCACGTGTGCCTGATTCTCGGTAAATAAACAAAAGTGCAAGTTGACGTAAAGGCGCAGTTACGTCACGAGCGGAGCGGGTCGTAGGGCAGCCGGGGATGCAGCGCTATAAGGCGAGTAGAGCGACATTCTCTCAGCCAAAACGGTCTTAACTTTCTTTTCTTGTTTCGTAATGACACGGCCGAGCGGAGAGGAGCTGTCGGGCGCCGGCTCCGGACCAGCGCCGGCGCCGTTTCACAACTGCTCCCCAGTTATTGATTCTTTAATATTCGATTTATTTTAAGTAGGTACATGCCACTTAACGCTTGCCAACCAGTTTTCTTATTTCACGGTCGCAGAGGGAAACTAAGCGGACTAGCATACTTCTCTCGCAATAGTTTTCCGACTGATTAAGTACATTTTTGATGTTTTTATTTTAATACCAGTTCGTAACGGGAATATTGATTTTGATCGCTGTTGCGTGGAGGTCTTTGACCAACTGTGGGCTTTGAAAAGGCTCTTACTTTTACTTTTTTTCGCATGCATTTGTATCTGTTACGAGATGAAATAACATGGCGACGATATATCGAGTTCTGGAAGCGTCGCCTCTCACACGTTGCGCATGTCTCGCACGATTGCAGTTTGAATAAGCGCGTTGCACAAACGTGAAGCTATTACAGCGATTATAATCCGCGCGTGCCGCGATATCTTATAAGCCCGTGCTGCAGGAAGCGAACTTTCGAACTCTTTCACTTTTAGCGGAATAGCATTATACTGCCTTAAGATTTGCCTAATAGATTGCGTCCTAACCATGTACAATATGCATTTAACGCGCATTCGGTCCCATTTTGTAAGAAAAGGATTTATTTGTAATAATTTATTCCACATTATATATAGCAGTTAAGACACAAACAACATAATAAAGCGTGCTCTATTCTGTAATAGGTAATTGCGAGTCCATTGTTATAGTATTAATTATATTTTAATGAAGCGCTCGGTTTTTTCTATTTATGTGTCTTTCCGATGACCAAACACGACACAAAAACGATGAATTTCCCCCCATTAACGTACACAGTTATGTAAGTGGCTAATTTATACGAGTGTGCCCTTCTTGAATCGGTCAGGTGTCAGTAGGGAGTCACCCCTATTCGAAATTTAAACATAATGCGCTGCGCAATTGGGCGGCAAGCGGACGACCTCGCGGCCGAATGTGTCATCTGACCCAATACATTGTATTGTAACTAATGCATAATTATGCATCCGGGTTCCATTGGCCTTACTTATCCTTGCCTCTAATCATTGCAATATCATTTAATGTCGAACAACAACGAGAAGGAACGTAACAATAAGTCGCATTTTTTTGTAACAGAGCGCATGTGTATTGTTTACGTCTCACTACTACATCGTTATCGGATTGGAATATTATATGCTTACTTATTGTCTTAATGCTTAGCAAACATCGATTACTGTTTATTTTTAACCACTCATAACGAAGTAAACATATTTATCGCCGTTCGCTCGCAACACTACATCGAAGGACCCACTGTGTTGTACGATAAAGTTTTGACTTTGTTGTTTGTTGACGGCTAACAACAATAATTACTCGCCGCTATTATTTTATCGCGTTGTTGAGATAGTCGTCAATTAATTGGGCGTCGCAATACGTTTATCAAGTTGTTTGCAATTCTCACTTGGATGGATAGGCAACGCTTATTATAGACCACATTTCTGATTAGCTGCGTCGGTTTACAACAGAATTGGTGATATCATAAGCATTTCGTAATTTGATACACATAACAGTTAAGTTTATTGTTCGTTATATAAACATTTACAACACTCGTCTTATCAGGAAACGTGGTAAGTGAAGTGTGATGATACAATTTACTGAACAATATCCGATTTGATCCGAAAAAGGCGCCGTAGATCGCTTAATCTAGAATAGGCTATCGACTGCAATACTAGTTTGTATTAAGCAATCGTCACGCTCAAGTGTCAATCGGATCAGCGGCCACGTGTCTGTGATAGCCATCCGTTTATAGATAGTGTGTCAATAATGAAAGGAAAGTGGCGCGCGCGACCGGCACCTGTAGGTCAGTGTCGCACCGCCTTTACGTAACCCGTGTCACCGACTGTCCGACGTGCGGATTTGAGACGATTTGCCGAATTCGGTGTATGATTTAATGTCATGTAGCGTTGTGCGGTCGCGCCCTAATCTCACTAGATTAAGGTACAGGCGATTAAAGATTTACTTGTTTTGTGCGGATTATCCTGATGTACGTATTTGTCTTCAATGCAGATACGGAAAAGGCGTTGATGCTTTCGTAAGGTTTATTTATAAAATTATTAATTTCATATTCTGTATTTTTCATTATATTCCACTCGTATCATATTTGATATTTCAAGGCTACAAGTAGTACTTACTTTTAACCTTCATGGCTTATCGTAATTAATCTACGTGAAGTCACAACTTAATGTGTAAAACTATTTTAATTAAGCTTACATTTGGGTGTTAGTTCGTAGACTTGATATTTTATTATAATTAAGGCATTACCAGCCACCAGTGGAGGTTACCCTAATAGCGTTTGGCGTGTAACGCACAACCAGTTACTGCAGTTCTTAAGGTGGTAGAATCCTCTGTGGTTCGACTCCTGCGGCACCACCGCCACACCTATTTCTGCCTTATAACAGTGATGTTTAGCGCTGCTGTGTTCTGGTTTGTAGAGTGCGGTAAGGGAGACATACTTTTTCGAGGCATTCTAGCTTAGTCCTCAGGGGTAGCGGCGCATCTCTGGCCGACCTCAGATAGGAATCTAATCTTATCTGCAGGCGGCAGTAGTCACTTACCATCAGGTGGACTACATGTTCGTCTGCTACTTCCATATTAAAAAAAAAAACTGCACGTATTATCAAATCGCAGTTGTACGCGTCGATGCGCACGGACGGTCAGTACCCGTGGGCAAACCGTGCTTATGGTGCGCGATCAAGGGCCCGTGAAATGTACTAGTTATAATACAGTTTTCATGCTTTCCATCGTCTTTATAACTGCTTTCGTTTGTTATTTGTCGTTGGATCGGTGGGTTTGGAGTCTTTAATATTGCTCGTTAATTATATTAATGGAAATGAGCTGAATAGATTAATATCGGTATGACATTCTTCTTTAAGATATGATGAGTTTATCTTGGGTCTTGTGCTTTTTAATCATACTATATAGAATCCTGTGAGTGCAGAGATCGTTGATGGATTTTTTACCAAGTAATCCTTTTTTCTTCCATTACTTATGGCTAGAAAGTAATTTTTTGCCCCATCAACAATAGCATGTCGACGTACTTTAAAATGTCAATGTTTTGAACCCTTGCACATTTATGGTGATCAAGT
>DWIJ01000841.1:0-10041 GCA_018248315.1 Chioides albofasciatus | reverse complement strand
CCGTATCTTTATGTATGTATAAATGGTATGTACTGAAATAAAAGACAGGTTTTATAAATGGCCACTTGAACGAGACCATTTCTAACATTTTCTAATTAATTTTTACATAAATATTCGTCAATCGTTTGGGATTCAAACAACAAACCCCTCGAGTGTCATAAGTACTAATATTTTTTTATACTAAAATAAAAAAATACATTAATTCACTTTAAGCTAAGGATTTTCTTATCCCATTAGTCCACCTGACTATTCATTAAGGATGTATAGTAAGCTACAATGATGCGGTCAACGGCAGCGGAAGCCATACTGAGACCGGCGGGCGTTTCGCTCGAAACCGGAACACGCGCTTGCGGGGTTTCCTTCAATTCACCCACATTTTAATAGAGCACCATCACACACGTAACTTCATATACAAACACAGAAAACTTCACATACAAACTCAACGTTGCTGATATATGAACCAAATCCTATTGCGCGTGTACGTCACCTCAATGCTTTTCTGCATAGCAATGTGCATTACGTATACTTACAAGATTACATTGGAATACAGCAATGTTCGCTTATTTGCTTGAATGCTTAGTACGCATTTGCAACTTAGATAGAGGATTTCTACGACTAGTCTTAAATTCAATTCATGCAAATTAGAAACGGGACGTTCGGCTGGCGGTGTGCCAGCAACGTTTAAAGGTAATTGTTTACAAGCAAAATCTTTTGAACCAGGTAATAACGGTCGTCACATACATCCTCGGTTTAATATAACAAGCTCTTTACAAGCTTTTATTTATTAGAAGCTTTTTAACGTATTTATGAAAGGGTCGTTTTGTATAAATAAATTTAGAGTCAGTTAATGCTAAACGATAAAGCTGAATTTATGCATATACATTTGGTTCGACTGACAATATTTGATTAGCTCAATGACGTCACTCTCAATCAAATATCGGCGGATCGGCGGATCGATTATTTATTATACTTCCCTATTGTATATTTTCTAGAAAAAATATGAAGAACAAAATTACTAGGTGTAGTAAAAAGCTTGTTTAATTAAAAGATATATAGGTCTACTGATCTCATGACGTCTGTGCCCATGCATATCGTGAAATGGTCAAGTGCGAGTGATAGATTTAACACACTTTCGATTACACCCCGGCCATCTAATTACACACAGAGGAGGAACACTCCATCTTGATAATTTGGCTGTAATATGTAAATACATAATACGTATTTAGAATTCAAATCAAATTCGTCAATGTCCAATTTAAAATAATAAAATAACTGGATTATTACAGAAATATTTTTGGTTAAAATATCGATTGTGCCCGCATATTTATACGACACAATAGGGACACGAGCTTTGTGAAAGTCATCCACATGATGTGCTTAGGCCAACAATGGCGTGTTATACAACATCCGTAATGTTATTATGCCCCAGACGCACAGAAAAACGGGAGATTATGACGTGATGCACAAAGCTATTGTCTGTGACAAATAAGTCGCTGGATTACACCCGAATTACGTTCCCTATAAACATTTTGTTCAGTTACTGCACCAGCTTGTTTGCGCATTTGTTTAATGGCGCGTACTGATGGTTCCCCAGAAATTAATCTCTGCATTTACATGATTTATGGCCTAACATCGTATTTGTCTCCGTTACTACCCCGAATTATTTACTAAACAATACCATGGATTTTTTACAGAACTTAAAAAAAATAAGCGCGAATGTTAATCATATAATGCGACAGACTTTTTTTTGTTTTTTGAGAATAAACTATTCAACACATGCGACAAAAGGACGGATAGTAATTAAAGACGCAAAGACACTAAATTGCCTCAATCAGATGTAATACCAAGGAATGTATAGCTTAGATTAAACCTCGTTTACTTTTCACCTGAATCAGCTAGCTTTGAAAATTAATTCTAAAATTGGAGTTAATTCTAAGATTCACAGATACGTAGACAGAGCGTAAAGCAGAAAGCTAATCGCATGTAATGAGTCTACATGTATGTATAAATCTATAAAGTAAGATTTATGGAATTTAACTTGTTTGATGAATACCATGCCAACTACGTTAGCCTCACTGAACCTGCTCTCTTATTTAAAAACAGCAACTTTTGTTCTACGAGTTTTAATAGTTACAAAAGAAAATTCGGCGCTCCATACAAATAACGAATCCTGCATTCAAGTGTTCGAGTCAAAGTTTTATTTTCGCAACATTACATTGAAAAGTGTAGATTTAAATTGCATGCATATAAAAGTGAAATGCATTTCATTCATTTTCATAAAGTATTCGGAAGTTATATTTGGACTTGTTATATATTTATACAAAACCTTTTTACTACCATCACAGGAAAAAGCGTAGTTTTAAATTAATCAACCAGTTCCTAACTCAAAGGACCAATGTAGAAGTACTTTTTAAATCAAAAAGTTTGTTCAAAAGTCTCATTAATGTTGATCGCGACCTTTTTGCTTTACCCTAAAATGTCTTTCTAATTGTGACTAGTTTAATGACAAAGTTCATTACTTCTAAGTATCTATATTTTTGTAGTAAATTAATCAAAAAGTACCTACGCTCTTACATTGTCCTATATTATTTTTAATATCTTAATTAATGTATTGATGTGGTAAGGAAACATACTTTTTCGAGGCATTCCAGCTTAGTAATCAAGGGTAGCGGCGCATTTATGGCCGACCTCAGATAGGAATCTAATCTTATCTGGGGTTGATTACAGATGTCCATGGGCGGCAGTAGCCACTTACCATCAGGTGGACTGCATGTCTGCTACTTCCATATTACATTAAAAAAAAAAGTAGTTTCGGAGCCTATTCACTTCGAAACTTCGATTCGATTCAAACAAACAAACAAACAAAAAAATCAAATCTTACTTCTTTATAATTCTAGTATAGACTAGTATAGACCAGTATAGGCTAGTATAGGCTAGTATAGACTAGTATAGATTACCTCAACTAGTTCTGGGAAGGTTTCCTGACAGACTGGTCTGTTTCCGAAGTACTTTTGCTTGATTTTGGCAGCGACTGTAGGGCGCTGGTGAAGTGGTAAAGTTTCGTTGTACTCGAAGATGTTGCTAGCGAGTTGTTCCCAACGAGATTCTAGCTCCGGCAGTATAGTTGGGTCTGTTTGGTATACTGCGGAGTTGTGATGGTTTATTTAAAAAATGAACAAGAACGCTCATAAAAAATTCTTGCAGATAATTACTACTTTTGTGCTTAGGGTTATGAACTTGGCAAAATGTGAATGTCGTGCCCCTGATAAGATTTGGCTTTTCAAAATTTCTAGAAAAAGTACTATTCCAATTAATCAATTTCAAAAATGACGTTGTTTTTGCCGAATTATTTTCAAGGATTCAGTATTTGTGTATACGAAGGCCTTTTTGACCGATTCGTTGTAATATGCATTGAAGAGTTTTTTCTTATATACCTAGGTCGACAAAATCCCCTCTAAGGGTGGCGTCTCTAGCAACCGCCCCTCAAACCTACCCATAGCGATCACGCAGTAAATATGTTAAACACATGTCCGATTTAAATAAAATTGTCGTTGATTCATTGATATTAAATAACTATTTTTTGGTAAGTAAAATTAGTAATGATTGATTGTTTTGTTTCTTTACTTTTTGATTGATTAAATACTCATACCTGCTGCAGGATACAGTCCTTCTCCAGCCGTAATGGAGGTGATGAGCGGTACTTTAGCCATGCGACCGGCTAGCAACGCGTGATAAGGGTACTGGGTTACCATGGAACTCTTCAGCCCAGCGGGCTCTATGGTTGGGATGAAGGGCGTGAACAAATGCACTCTCCAGTCCTGTCAACGTAATAAGCAATGTGATTTTCATTGGAATAAGTTTGGTTCTACCGGAGAGGTTAGGTTAGGTTGTTGCGTTTCGGTGTAAAGGTGTGGTACTGGCTGAGATCTATTAGACGTCATCATCTTAGTCCTCAGGAGTTGCAATGCCTCTGTGATCGACTTAAGGTAGAACTACTGTTCCCTATAATAACAGATGTAGATGCTTGCTTACTTTTTCATTCATATAAAAAGTTAGAAAATGTAAGAGATTACATTTGGAGAATCTTTAGCTACGGTCGTAATAACTAAATTTGAATGCAACATATCTTTATTATACTACATTCAGTATTTACTGCTGTGATAGACGAAGGTTTCTTTTGGACGTGTAATACTTTGTCATTCCGTTTATGGCTACAATAATATACTTATTTACATCTAGGCCATTTCAATAAAGCAATACTGACAAGCATTTCAATCTGCGCATAGACCATGGCTTCAGCAGGCCTGTATCTGAGACACTCCATCATCTCGCGGGGTTTGGTGGTTGGGCAACCCATGATGTTGGCAAGGGCTTCGGCCTTCTCTCGTGGCTTCAACGCGATCGCCCAGGAGGATAAGGCCACACCACTGAATAGCATACCTCTATGGAATGTGCCTGAAAAGATTTGAAAAAGGTTGTGTTAATTTTAAAATTAAAAGCAGTATTAGAAATTGATTATCACTTGCTTTAACGGTGAAGAAAACATCATGAGAAAACTTCCACACAACAGAAATGTTTAGAAAATATTCTCAAAAGTGTGGAATCTACTAATCCACACTTAGGCAGTGCGGTGGACTATGGTCTAATCCTTCTCATTCAGATTGGAGACCTATGCTCAATATATTTCACAAACTGTAAACTTAAAAACATTTGTCCCATGGGTATGAATTTTAGGTGGGTTTTTCAAAAGTTGCTTACTGCGCGTATATTAGTACTTTAACCTACCTTTAGACATATCCGAGAGATAATGGTAGTGCACACTAGCGCCGCCAGCGGAACAGCCGATCAACGTGACGCTGTCAGGGTTTCCTCCAAACAGTCTGATATTAGCCTTCACCCATTGTAAAGCGAAGGCCTGGTCCTTGAGCCCAGCGTTACCTGGCAGCACCTCATCCCCGGTACTAAGGAAACCTGGGAAACATCATCATAACTTTAAGATTTTAAGATAGTTTAAGAAGTTTTCGTGGTTTGACTGCAGTGTTATTTTCTGCTCTGTTATTCTAAAGGATATGTATTATAGTACAAGGTACAAGGTATCTAAGCTTAGTACTTAAGGGTAGCTACATATCTTTGGAGATGTGCATGGGCAGGTGCGCTTACTGCAAGATGAACTGCATATTTATTTATTGCTTTAATGTTGTATGTATTTAAAATGTAATAACGAGTACCACTAGTGCCATCTACCTAACTTTGTTTGGAGTTTTTGGACGATCCTTTATGTTATAATCTGTTGTCACTAAATTTTCACTTCCTGTGCGTGTGCCACTAAACACTTTGTTTCAATTAACAGATGTAGTAATTTGTAAATAACTACAAAATAAAGAATAAGGACCATTACATCAATCAGTTTAGAAGTCTGATCGGCGATCGAATAATTACAAATCATATTAAAACACTAGAAACAGAACCTCATTGTTTCGGAAATTAAACAGAATGCTCACCAAGAGGTCCAAGCCGGTAGTTCAAGGTGACAACAACCACATCCCGGTCCATGAGATGAGCTGGTGTGTACATGGTTCCTTCTCCAAACAGGAACGCGCCGCTGTGGATGGCGACTATCACTGGTAAAGAGGCACTCTCGTCGAGGTGTGGAGTAGCTACGTTCAGGTACAGGCAGTCTTCGCTACCTGTTATAAAATTTAAGTTAGGATGTAATATAGCATCGTCTGCTCATAACTGTTCTACTGCTGGGTCTCCTATGAAAACGAGAGGGTCTAAGTAGTCAACTGCGCTGCCCAGTAGGCGAAATTTTTAAAATTTTCTTTTTTTTAATGTGTCAGATATGTAGGTTTCTTCACGATGTTATCCTTCACACACAGACGTGGTAGAACCCACCACCTTCATTATTACCTACTTTGAACATTCAATACCAATTTTGGACAATTATCGAGAGAAGTGTCGAAAGATACCTTTGTTTAGTATTACGGGATGAAATACTAAAAAGAATAAGCGTGTTTATAGATCCAAAATTTTAAATATTGACGTTCGTTACATTACTCTCAAAAACATTCAGTCATAACCCAGATATCGTTACGGTCAGATTTATCACACTATATTGTGATTGATGGTCATTGACCCTCCGAAATCTTTGTGAAGTGCATAGTGCATCCAGCCTTGCAGGTCGTTAAGCAAATGTAAGTGAAGACAGAAGGTATTTACATATGTAAATTGGAAGGTGGTAGAACCCTTTGTGTTTTGATTACTACAGCACTATTACACCTACACACTATTTCCCCACACTATTATTTTATTACCCAATAACAGGTATGTCAGGCGCTATGTTCTGATTTAAAGAGTGTAACACGGAAGTCATACTTATCCCAGGCATCCCAACTTAGTCCTCAGGGGTAGCGACGTATCTGTAGCCGATCTCAAGTATCTAATCTTACCTAGAGTTGATTAGACACATCCATGCACTAGCCAGTTACCATCAGGTTGCATACTTGTTTGATACTTCAATATACCATCGAAGGTGGTAGAATCCTCTGTGTTCAGTTCTGAAGGATACGGTAAGGGAGACGTACTTTTCCGAGGTATTGCAGCTTAGTCCTCGAGGGTAGCGGCGCATTCGTGGCTGATCTCAGATTACAGATGTCCATGGGCGGCAGCAGACACTTACCATCAGGTGGACTGCATGCTCGCCTGCTACTCCTATATTATTAAAAAAACAGTTACCTATAAGTATTTTCATTTGAAGACATTTCAGCATGGAAACCATATAATTTTCAAGAAAAGTAATTATGTATGGCGCCGTGGCTAGATAGTCATAAGAGGATTCTGAGTTGACTCCAATGATAGTCAGAGAATTCTACTTAAGTTTAATTCCCAACGGGAAAACGTGCAAGTGACTGCTCAGGTGTATTTTCTAGGCGTAATAAAATTTGAACACACCGAGATGGGACGGTACTCAGGTTCTCGACAAACATTTTGAGGCCTAGAAATCTAGCCTCATGCAAAGCTCCTCCAATGTACACCAACGCTCCCAACCATAGTACCAACTCAGTGGTAATCCTCACCTTAAAAATTAATTTCAATATTAATTAATCTTATGTAGTTATATGTTTAACTTTCAGCGCGAGTTTATTCGTATTAACTTTTAAATCTGTTTTGACACGTAAAATATATCGTTAAGTAAAAGTTTGCTGCCATAACATGGAATCCGATACCAACATCATTATAAATTCTGAACAAAACCGAGGTAATCCCTCTATCGCGAACTATACAAAATTCATGTGAACAACGTCAGCCTTTTGAGTGCAAAACATTTACATAGTTACTGACAGACAGATAGATCGGTACAGACAGACAAACTAATAACACTTAGATTTTTTACGATACATTTGCATATTTTACATAATACAGGCTTATAACGTTTTACAAACCAATATGCAATCTAAAGCAATAATCGTAAATTTTGAATTCGACAATCGCACACAACACTTACTTATATTATCGGTTATGTAAAAAACTTGGTATTGTCTACATAGGCATCGTATAAGCAAGAACGCTTGACTAATCCATGTAGTAACATAATACATACAATATCGTCTTCTATTTCATTATTTTGTCTTTCTTTTTTGTTTTTTTGAGTCATTTTACTATCAATGTCTTCAATTTAATAGACTGAGAAAATACAGTTAAGAAAACTTTTCTCTTTTATTTCCCAATCTTTCATTTTATAATTAAAAATACTCAAATTTTCTATAATAATTCTGATCAAATTTCAACCACTAAACTACTAGAGGAAAAGGTGGTATTGTGGCCCCCCACTTTGTTTTTCAGGTCTAATGTGAAAATTAAGAGGAATACAAATGTAATAAATACGTCATCAGTTCCTTGTTTATCTGCTAATACACGACATACGACAAAATAAATAAGAATTCAAAAAAATATTCAAAAATATGTGTATTTTAACAAAAATGCAAATTTGGCAATCAGAGATCAAGTGAGGGTTATATGGCACCCTGGGGGCCAAACTAAATGTATGGAACTTAACGACAAAAATAATAGTCGCCTTCAGGGCCTGCACAGTCAGTATGAGTCCATAAGTTGCAGCTTTGGCACTGAATCCACTCCTCACCACGTCTGTCAGTGGAATAGCTATTGTCACAAAATATACAAATCGTATCTGAGTCTTCAGGTACCACAGATGGAGAAATATCTTCATCGTATTTCGATGAGACGCTTTCGACGATTTCTTCATCTTCGGAGCTACTGCTGGGTGTTATATTTCCTTGGTGCCGATTGAAACTGTTGGAACTATTTTCTTTATCATTTCGACCGCGACCGCGCCCGCGTCCACGTGCACGACCACGTACACGACTGTCAGCTGAGCGCAAAGATTCATTCAATTGATTTTTGTAAGGAGATGATGGTAGCACCTTTGATGATGTAGCTTTTCTTCCACGATTAGAAGTTTTAGTTTTAACCCCAGGGACTGGCTGAATGTCTTCTGGTAAAATAAAACGGCATTGCGGCTCTGTTGCCGCTGAACTCACACTTGGAAGGCTTTGATCAGAAATCACGTTTGCTTGGGGATCATCTGGAGTGTAAGATAACTGATCATTGTTCTGAACGTTGTTTGATGCTTCTGCAATAAAATCGACGTCAGTAAAAATTTGTGGATTGAACGGATAAATGCCAGTCTTGCGAAAACCATTCACTGCTATTTCTCCTGTGGTGCTTTTAAGATATGCGCGCCCAAACAGCTCAGCAATATCATAAGCCTTCAGCATTCTATCGGAATGGAGCATAAAATTACGGATTTCCTCACTATAGTGACTCTTAAGTGCGCCCATGAAAGTCTTATCTAAAGGTTGAAGTTTGTGAGTCGTATGAGGTGGGAGACTGATAATAGTGACATGGTTTTCACGGGCCAATTCCAAAACATCTAAATTGCGGGTATGACTGTAATGTCCATCAAGTATTAGCAATACAGGGGAAACTTCAGTAGGATTTGTTTTTTCAATGAAATGTCTGAACCATTCAGTGAACAAGTTGGTTTGTATCCAACCAGATGGATGAACCTTGCCAATAGATCCTGGTGGCGCACCTTTCATTAAAATGTCTGTATAATTTTTACGGGGGAAAATTAACATAGGTGGCACAAAGATACCCGATGCGCTCATACAACAAACAAGTGTGCATAGTGATCCTCGTTCTGCAGCAGTCAAAGCCCCTATCTGTTTTTTCCCTTTTTTACCTATCACTTGTGGAATTTTCGACTGCACTATTGTTAAACCAGTCTCATCTACGTTAAATATTCTATCAGGAGGGTAATTTACTTTTCTCATTTCAGCCTCCAATATATCAAAAAATTCTTTAACTGCTTCACGGTTAAAACCTTGAGCACGTGCGTATGATGTTCCCATTGGTCTGCGCAAAGATAATGTCTCGTTATGTCGCCTCAAAAAATGATCCAACCACGCTCTCCCTGCTACTTCATTTCTGAAGTTATTTTTTATATTATTTTTTGATGCCAGCTGATAGGCCATTTTTCGAATATCCATCCTAGTGAGTCCAAAATATTTAGACTCCATATATAAAATATATTCAGTAAATTTTTTTTCTAAGTCAGGTGGAAGTATTGGTTTTCTTCCAAGAGGCTTATGCACAAGTAAATCAACAGACTCTTGAGAGTCTTTTACTAAACGTTTTAATGTAGATCTAGGGACAGAAAATAATTTTACGGCCTTTTTGTAGCCCATGGTTTTACTCCTCACTGCTTCAATAGCGTTTTTCATTTGATCAGGATCCCACGTTTTTCTTTTCTTAGAAGATGGAGATATTAAACTTTGTCGTGGCATCTGTAAACAAATAAAACAAAATATTATCACCTAAGTATGTTATATGGCCCCCGGGATCATAATGCAACCAGTGTGGGGGGGTCAAATTAACAATATTGCGGAATCTATAAAACAACACCAATAAATAAATTACATCAAATATTTTGCGTACGTACCTTCAAAATCCAATAGAAAA
>DWIJ01000840.1:0-10046 GCA_018248315.1 Chioides albofasciatus | reverse complement strand
CAACTACTAAACCAGGCAATACAACCTACTAAAGGCAGCCATACCTTTGCCATATTGATCACTGATCCCAAATTGATTTAAATCTTTTTAGGAAAAATATACAACACGAGCAAAAACTGCGGCTTCGCCCGTTGTATTACATTGTCGAAATTTTCGACTGTTAAACTGTTAAAAGTAATATATTATTGAATAACAGTTGTAATTTGCGTTGTCAATTTGGTTTGTGTTAGATCATGTGCGTGGTATCCATAATAAATAGTCTAAAATTCGTCGCCGAGAAATAAAAATGTTCCCCTATATCTTTGCCTATGCTAAGGCGAAAGGGGGAAGGATTCAAATTACTACTGAAATGCTATCCACCAGATTTTGTCTGTTTCACTCTTAATTATAATGATACATACATCTTTTATTTACTATCGTAGTGACGTCACATCGGCAAAATGGCGATTAACGTGAAAACGTGAAATTTTTAAGAATATACTAATGGTTTTTTTATTGGATTAGAAAATTCATACTGAATTATGAATAGAAATTTCTCCTTTTTACAAAATCTTCAACATGAACTTTCAGACTTTTTTAATATCAGTTTTAATTTGTGTATAGTTATTTTAACTTTTGTTATTTTCTGTTAACAAAATACTGTTTACTATTTCAAATCTTTGTTAATTGTAATTTCTATATCATGACGAAATTTTACACGAATCTGAGCAGATTGTTAGCAACGTGTTACTCCTAATTATTTTCAGCCGCGTCCTATTTTCTCCGTAAATGATTCCGTTTTTTCACCTCACGGGGAAATGGAGATAATTTGACGTAGCGATTATGGTGCTAGAGCAGTCTGCGCTTGCGCAGTGCGACCACGGCCGCGACGCGCGCTCCCGCGCACTACCTCTGCCTCTTATCACTACAGTTACGTGACAACAAAATGTAACCCTCTAAGGGCTGAAAAATACTCCGTTTTCCTTCTGAACTTTCACGTGGAAAGTTTAGCAATGGAATTTGAAACTGAAATAAATTAGACGAGCGAGCAATAACAAACCGAACATTCAAATATTGATCCAAATATTCAAAGAATTTTTATTAATTGCTCAAAACAATCTTAAATCGTGGATTATTCTACTCCACGTATATATTCGCTCAATAGCTTTCAGTGGTGTAGAGCATATGCCTACTTATAGGCTCGTCGAAAGCGCTGGGGTGTTTAGCCAGATTTTGCGGGCATTTCGGGTGTTGAAGATGTGTTTCCTGAACGTACTGCGTCTGCACGTGTCTCAAACACAGCGACAAAAGCGGCTGTACAAGCAGTATATGGAACAGCTGGCTGGGGCGTACGTGGAACGATGTACGGATTTGACTCCTTGGGATGGAAGGTACAATTACAGGAACCCGTCTCCCGAGTGGCGGTACTCGGTTCCGTGCGATGAACGGTGGTACGAGGCGGAGTGTTCCCGGTCGTGCTGCGGGACTGAGTGCTCGGACAGTGGGAGATGTTCCTCTCCGTGCTGCTCTGAAGTGATCTTCAACGGCGGACAACATTTCAGCGGGAAAGGCTACCAGCACGTTTGTCGTCGCTACGCTATCTGCTATCCTGGTAATTTCGGGTAAGTTTAAATAGATTATTTTATTGTTATGTAGTGTTGATTTTGGATACACACCTACTGTTGTGATAATCGGAGTCGGTTAAATATAAAAAAATGCAAAATAATATTTATTGTTCTCAAATTCTTACATTAGTTAGTGGAAGTTTCGTATCACTGTTCTTACTAAGTACGCACACCGATATGAGGGTTCCGCGTTCGATCCCCGGTAAGACAAATATGTGAATGATGAATTCAGGTTTGTGTTCTGGGTTTAGTTGTTTGTGTGTTTGTCTATGTATGTGTCCATAACGCCCGTGACAGAGAATCCTAGTTTGTAGAAAGCGTTTTCAAAGGTTTTTTTTTTCAATGAAGAAATCTTAAGCTAAAAAGCTGTAATGCTTCCTATAAAGGAAGAGAGGGAATGATACTTTTGGAAGCTGATATTTTATGATTGCATAATTCAAATTACCTCGACGAACAGTAAACAACATGGTCTATAAAAAATCTGTGAAGACCTGTTACGCATTTTCAATTACGCACGCGCATGGGAACTTATTAACCATAATTTTCACACAATGTTTTTACAGAGGTGGTTAACAAACGGGTACCATAAAATCATAGAGGTCATTGTAATTAATCATTTTTTTAAATCCACCCATCTCTCTGCTAGAGTAACGTAGGTATAGCAATAAAATTAGTGCTGTTTTTCAATAATTCCGACGTCTTATCTATAAATTAAGAATAATGTTTGTAATTTCAAAGTAAACATATTTTTTAAATCATATTTTAGCAATATGGAAGTTATACATACACATATTTATTACTGTTCAAGAGATAAAACCCTGTGACAGATGGAAGTTTCCTACCTCTTTCGTACCGAACTGTAAAGATAATGTTAATTTAGTTTTTAGCTTGCGTCTCGGGTCAGGGAAATTAAAAATGTTAATGATCTCAAAGGTATCTGATGTCTACTAGTTTGCACTTGGCCATCGCGGTGGACTATGGCCTAATTCTTGTCAATTTAAACGGAGACCCGTGTCCAGATGTGGGATAATCGTAAATATAACTTATTTTAGAGCTACAAGAAACCACGCTACGCCTCTGATCAGCGAAATAGGTCAAGTGATGTAAAGATCTATTGGAAAAGTTGCATAAAGCCGTTCATGCAAAACAATTGGCGTGTAGCATGGCATGCCTCATGTACGCAGAGATAAGTACCGGTACATTCAGATCATATGCAAACAACTGGTTGTAATGCGATGCTTTTATCAATGGTTTTTGTCGACAAAGGCTCGTTACGAAGAAAATAATGCGGAATCTATTATTGTGTTATTGAGGAAATATAAGACACAAACTATAGGAGTATCAGACGAGTATGCAGTCAACATAATGGAAAATAATCAACTACAGATAAGAGTAGATTCCTATCTTCGGTCGACCACAGATGCGCCGCAACCCGTAAGGACTAAGTTGGAAAGCCTCGGAAAAGTATGTTTTCCTTACGACAGTTACGACACCCTGAAAAACAGAATATAACAGCGCATAACATGTTGCTACTAACATGTCACTACTGGACAGAAATAGATGTGGCAGTGGTGCCGCCGGAGTCAAACATCAGAGGGGTAGAAGTGGTAGAACCCTCTTCAAATGTAAAGGCAATGCTAGTGTGAGCCGTGAGGGCACGTGTCTAGAACGCATTATTTATTATTTAAGTGAAATCGATTAGTGTTATCGTTTTTGTATGTTCTCGCACAAAAAGTAAATAGGTATCAACTTACACTTTCCGTGTCACGTGTTTGCGGAACTTCCGCACGTTTATTACCAGTATATCTCTTATATACAGGGTGATTTTTGCAAATGGAGCTGCAGAACCAAATCTGAAAGTATAAGGATTAGCGAAAATGCTGAAAGGAGTTACTAGGCCTATTTTGAAAAAAAATAAAACTGCATTTTTGAAAAAAAGTTTTTTACTTAGCCAGGAATCGAACGAGTTCATTTAGAAAAAAATACACATGTATTATATCACTGTCGCTTTTAAATTCTAGGAAGTAATGATAAATGACAAACTGAAGGAAGAGGCTAATTTTGAAGAAAATGCATATTTTTTATATTGCATTGGCAACTAAGTTCTCGCCATTCGTTAATTCGTTAAGATTCGTATCGTATCATGTATTTCTAATATTCAGGTATGTTTGTTCTGTCGTATTCTGAATTTCTCGTGTGGCTTTTACCCACGTATCACAGCCTTGTAAAGCAGCGCTTAACCACTTAGTTTCAGGGCTGAATACGTGGGGGGATGCAACGGGGGTATAACTACGACGGGATTTACCACCTTTCTGCGTCTTCTTTCGTCGTTATAACATTATTACGTGGTAGGTTGTTAACGTTCAAAGAAATTCCATAATGACCTTTGAATAAAATATATTGAGGTTTTAATAATACAGGAGTAGCAGACGAGCCTGCAGTCCATCTGATGGTTAATGGATACTTTCGATAAAGACATCTGTAATTAACCTCAGATAAGATTAGATTCTTATCTGAGGTCGGGCTACAGATGCGCCGATATTGAGAACTAAGCTGGAATGTCTCGGAAAAGTATGTTTCTCTTACCACGCCCTTCAGACCAGAACACAGCGGCGCTCAACACTGCTGTTATTAAGCAGCAATAGGTATGGCGGTGGTACCGCCGAAGTCGAATCACAGAGGGTTCTACCATCTTCAAACATATCTGACTGACATCACAAATCACTTTTATATTAATTATAGTTGGTAATTACCTGTAACTCTGTACCCAAAATCCTGGTGACCATTCAAAATCTGTAGGACTCCAGTCCGTTTTTTACAATACTTTAATGCTTTAGCTTTCAACTACCACTCTTAACCTATTAAACACGACAATGCTATTGCTAAAGCCTTAATATCTTGCACGTGCGTAGATTTTACGTAATTCTTTTATTTTAAGTGCTTTAAATGACAATTACTTCAATACACTTTCTAATCTTGGCTTGAAACTTTATGACAATAAGTTGTAAGCATTAATGATTATAAAATCCTATCTGGCTTCATATTATGTTAATAGTAAACAGTATAGTAAATGTTAATAGTAAATGTTTTATAGCTAATTGAATTAATTCTTGGAATTAGCTACTATAAAATTACGTAAAGTTCTATTACGTATATTTTGTTTCTATGTTTACTACTATATTTTAAGTGTAACTGAGTAGTAACGAAACTGTTTTATTAAGGCCATTGCTACATGTACTTTTACTCTTAGTGTGAAACAATTCTTGTGTTTCTTTGGAGGGTGGTCGAGGGTGAGACAAGTTAGTGGCCTACTGTACCCTTTGTATGGGATTTTTACATTTTTTTACTGCGAAATTTTAGTTCCTATACGGTCCCCGGGAACGCTATTTGTGCGAAAGCGTACACGATGAGTGGTATCGGTTGCTATTTTTGGTATCAGTTTCTGATAAGATTAAATGAATGATATCAATCGGGAACGAAGGCACATTGTGCACCCCTAATATTTTGCCATTAATGGCTTAACGTTGTTGATTGGATAAGATCGACACGACACCGTACCTATGCTCGCTTCAATTTCAAACGTTTTTAAAATCCCCAAGATTTTAGCGAATTACAAAATATTTTAAATTATACCTGTTTATCATATCATATATCCTATCATTTCGTATATGCATCTCTTTTCTGTGGATGCGACTGACAATGCTCGTTTGATTTCGACCAAACTTTTTGTTGTCTGCGGTGACCAAGATATTCCGTTATCCTCGCCGTAAATGGCAGTTTTAATAGTAAATATTCAATCAATTGAGGCTGTTAACCCTCAGTGCGTGCGCACCAGAGCGGCTCGCGACGGACAAGAAAATAAAATATGTTGCAAGAAAGTCTATCACTTGTCATTTAAGCATCTTCCGTAAAACATAAACATTCCACTGATTGCCACCTATTTTGATTAGTACCCAGGGTATGTTAGTCTTTTCGAGCTTGTTGCACGCGCTGTGTTATTCATTAAAGAAATAAGGATAACATTTAGAATTGGTTACTACAAAATGTTGTTTAGTTTATTGATTAGGGAACAATTTCTTACAATCTTGTGGGATAAATGCTACTTGGTTTTAACTACATTAGATCTTGCTATTTTCTGCCGTATAAAAACTGTGTTGCAATACTTGCATTTTTGTCCATTTTACGTATGTAACAGGATGATAACTATAACGTTACAGAATAGAGTAATATAGTAAATACGTAGCTAATTTCCTGACCCAATTTTTCATCATAGTTGGAGCGTAGCGAGCATAATTATGCATGTATGTCCAATTTGTATTGAAATAATCAGGTTTCGAAATTTGGAAGCAATGCTACGAAGGCTTCAGGCGTAAAAAGTGAATTAGTAATTGCTAAACCATTGAAAGTGAAAACGGCCTATAGGCAAACAAATCTGTAATAAATTAAGCCATTATTTACCTTCATTATTACGAAAAAATCTAGATCGATAGCCGACTTAATGTAAGGTGGAAAGCGGGCGCGCTTCCACTAGGTTTGACTAGGATTAGGCGAGGCTAGTTAGATTTTATCCTATGTCCGAAGGTTAGCAAACCATTCCTGTCGTTTTGTTGGGCCACGATAACATTCAGAGTGAGAAGGGTTTAGAATGCCGTCCAAAGTGCTGAACTTTTTACTCCTTAACTATACCAAATCCCTATCATACTTTTGTGGAGCAATAACGAAAAGTATGTTTTTAAATCTTATTTTTATATTTATTTAATAGTAATAGCAATAGCATACGAGCAAACAACACATTTGAGGAAAAGTAAATTGCTAATGCAGTCTTTGGTCATCTGCAGCCAATTTACAAAAGACCCACACGATGGTATAACGTAGCTACAAAAGTGTAAGTCTCTGATTAAACATGTGTCCAGAAAGCGAATCTCTCATACCTTATCCCTCAAAACAAAACATCGCAACGTTATACTGCTGCAATAAGGTAGAAATACGTGTAGGTACGGCAAAGTGCTCTACCACCTTTTGTAACGCACAATACTGGAACTTGTAACCGAGCTACTGAATGAGTTTTCGTAATTTCAAATATGAATGCATAACTGTACAAACAGCGGACACACTTGAGTGAATGTTGTCATTAAGTCGACCACCTGCCATTTCAAACGTCTTAATAATAAGCTCGACAAGTTTCTTAAGAAAGTAATTGAGATAAATGTAAACTACGCTAGCATTTAGATGATAAAGATTGCTAACATCCGTATTATAGCGTGTCTATATCAACTTTACTGGACTGTAGTATGATAGAGTGTTGAAACGACTGTGTATCGTAGTGACTAAGATATAGAGGTGAGAGTGGCGTGTTCGGAGCAAAATACCACCGTATTATAGTTTTTCAACGCGTGGTACACATGCTTATTGCTTATTGCAGTTTCTAAGACTTAAGGGACTAGAAAGTTGCACGCAATCTTTTAAAATAACAGCTATGCTTTAACACTATTCAGCGAAACTTGGCGATTATTATATAGAGTATTTTACAATGTTCGATAAATTGTAAAATATTAAATTAAAGATTTAATATTTTATAAATAACATGAAATATTTGGTAAAAATGTTAAAATATTTGTGAAATAATTGTATTTATTGTAAAGGAATTACAGCAAATTTGCATTCTTCGAATTTAGATTGTGTTAGCGTAAATAATGTTTAGTAATGTGCTTAAAAAGACACTGTTTACTCGGTATTACTTAAGGTGAATTTCATAATCAATAAAGATGAGAATTTGAGATCTTATATTGACTACTGGATGTTTATCCTAGCTTGTCGTTCTTAACTATCTACTTAAATTATTGATGATGCCTTTGTCTTATTACCGATTTTTGACGCTAATCAGATCTCTCTCGGATTATATTGACTGAAGATGGCATGGGTGAGTTCTAAAAACACGCCATTTTTTGTACCTTTCTATCGTTGATTTTTTGTTAGAAAAAAGATATAAACGAGTAGACTTCACATACCTTAGAGATTTTTGTATAGAACAGGGTTCTACAAAAGACCGATCATAGATGCGTTGTGATCAAGATTAAAGACACATTTGTAAGCAAGCCGAGCATCCACAACTAATGGAAATGAAATTGGAACGCTTTGTAGAGATAAATATTTTTTATTTTATCATTCCTCTTAAACCAAAACACATCAGCTCCCAATACCGCCCTGAAACTAGTAGTGACGCTTCCGTAGTCATTCGTAGACACATTCGGTAAAGGTGCTAAAGTTACTGATTCCTAACTAGAGCAATGTTTTGCTCCGTTATATAAGTGTATAACGTACCACAAAATTTTACTTTACACAGCTTGACGAATTTTACGATCAACAACACTTAGTTCGGTGTGGTAATGTGTTATAGTTCCGGTACTTACGTCATATTATTAGCTTGACAATTCTAAGCCAAGACAGTTTTAAGTAAACGCACAACTCTATTGTTTAAGTATCGTTAAGGTATTTGTCTTGTAGCTTTGTGTTTGCGCTTCTGTGTTATTTTAAAGGTGAGAATCATCAACAACTCATTACTGTCCGACTGCTGGGCACAGATCTCCTCTCAGAATGAGAAGGATTAGGCTATTGTCCACAGTACTGGCCAAGTGCATATTGGTAGACTTCACATACCTTTGTGATTTTTTTTAAAAAATCTCTCAGGTATGCGTTTCACGATGTTTTCCTTCACCGTTAAAGCAAGTGATAATTAATTTCTAATACGCACATAACTTCATCTTCACATGACGCACATAACTTCGTCACATAACTTCATTAAAAATCAGAGGATTTGGATTTAAAAATCAGAGGAGCCTGGGATTTGAACCTCGGATCTCTCGAATGAGAGGTCGAGTTTCTTGACTACTAGGCTATCGATGCTTTGTTCAAAGGCGTGAGTACATACATACGGTGTGAGTACATAGGTTAGGTTGTCGAAAGTTATCGAAGGTGGTAGAACCACTTGTGGTTCGAAGGGATGGATTTCCGCCTTATTGTGTCTTATGAAGAGTTGGCTGCAGTTGTCCACAACAGTCACCTTACTACGATGTGAAGCATATGCCTATTTCCAACTTTAATTAAGTAATAAAGTAAGTACCTAACTACTTCCTAAAAGATGGTAATTTAGTCGTGATTTTAGTTAATTCAGATCATTGCCAATTGCCAAATTAGGAAAGATTTTTTGGTTCTAAAATAAAAAAAGTTTCGGACAGAGGTCAGATTCAATCGACAATTGCTGTTTCATGGTATGTTTGTTTTTGTTTAGGCTAAACAATTCTAGTTGCTTATGTATTTAAGGTATGTACCTAGTACTGTCTAAGTACTAGAACACAATAGCTTTACATTGCTATAATAAAACAGAATTTTGGGTAGTAACCTCGTTGTGTTAACCTGGTCGGAGTCCGACGGGGCAACCCGCTAAGAAGATTCCGGTTGCGTTCTTTTGGAGATCCCGGAGTTTTCTACGCATCGCCGGGGACGGTCACCTAGAGGGTTTTAGTTCGATAAGAATCCCACATAACCTCGTGTCGCTCCCACGGCATCGGGTACCTTTTGAAGGTTTCCTCCTCGTCAAAATGAAAGGTAGGTGTTAGGTATTCCTGTAACCAATAATTGCTACTGGTACTGATATAGGATTTTTGACTGCTCAAACGTCATTTATGAACTCAAGTTTTCGGGCTGTTATTTGCTCTTTTTGAAAAAATGACTCATTCTTTATATTATTTATACTCTATTATACACAAGTATAATAGAATTATTTTCTGTTTTAGTCACGCAAAAGAAATATACATGTCATGACGCGCTTACGTAGACAAACGTATTTTTTTCTGTTGTTCGCACCAGTTCCATCACGATAGATCGAAACTGCAAAGATAATGACTACATCATTACGTTCCCAACAAGTTAATAACACTGGTGACAAGTAGTTCCGGAGAAAACTCGGCTAATTACAGATTTAGATCTGCGTAAGTGTTTTGCTACGCACACTGATTACAAGTGTTTGCAGTATCTACAGCGGTTTAACTCATAGAAGAAACAGTAGATCTTGAAACAGAAATAGTACGATGTTAATATAATATATAAATATATATTTTTTTTGGCGTCAAGAAAAAAAATCTGAAAATGTTTTATATTTCTAGCGTTCGCCTGACGTGGCGGGAGTTTCATCTGTTAGAATTTTTTGGACGGCAAAATTCCATCAATTTGTGGCATATATATTATCGATTATAAAATTGAGATGCGGAACGGGTTAGTTTGGCCCATTCCTGGGTGGCATATTCAGCTTGGACTCAGCAGAATTCCTTGCGTTAAATTCTTGATACACCATCACCGCAACCCTTTCTGGCTCATACTAAAAAACGTGTCCATTAGCAGCCATTATTTACCACCAGATGGATTGCATGCTCGATTCTTACTTCA